>VZQC01011714.1:260071-275879 GCA_009823505.1 Rhizomys pruinosus
AATATCTATATATATATATATATATATATATATATATATATATATGTATATATATATATCTTACAAATGAGACCCAAATGTCAATGTATTTGTCCATGTACACAAAGCCTGAATACATTATCAATAGTATTCCTCTACAATTGGACTGTGACATACCACATGAGGTAAACTTTTTTTTTTACTGTGTGGTAGCATGTTAATAATCAAACAGTTTCAGATTATGAATTATGTATTATGGCAGACAAACATTAACTTCAATACTCAAGTGGCAGAGGCATGGGGATTGTGAGTATGAAGGCAAGCCTGGACTACACAGCAAGATAGATAATCAACTCTATTACCACCAGATTCAAAATTGCCACTAAGCATGCATCCTCATTCCCAACCTCAGGCAAAACTGTCTGGTGGAAGATGCATGCAGAATTTGTGCACTCCCTTTTACCCAAGATTCAACTTTCTAAAGGGAAAGTGGGGACAGTCGACATCAGTTAGGCTAAATGAAATTAGCTCCCCAAATGTGCCCACTTACAGCTGTGTGGGCTGTGGGCGGTCCTGGGAGACAGGCTACTGACTAGGCTCACCAGCACTTCTGCTCCCCTGGGTCTTTAGTGCCCTGCACCGGGAGGCTTCATAGTGTAGAAATATGACCACACACTGAGAGGAGCCCTGTGGACTTTCCTGTCTACCTTGGCTGTCACTGCTTCCCTTCCCCTGGGCCCGTTGGTGACCTCTCCATGCATCAGGGCACCAGGCTGAATTTATAACCTCACAAGCAGCACTGTGGTGGACTCAGCTTGTATGTGTCCAGCACTAAACCGATTGCCATAGGCTTAGCAATGCACTCTATAATCATGACAGATCTGATCACTCAAAAATGACAGAATTGGAGTAGATAAATAAGTATTTTAAATATAAATAGCACTCTTTTCCAAGGGAGAAAAACAGAGTTTCAAGGCAGATAAATACATGTCCACTGTCCTATGCAAACAGAAAGTATTACAAGGTATTTTTCATTAAATAAATGGAAAGATTGGTAATATTTTAGAAATTAAAACAAAAAAGATGAAAAAGCAAGGAACAGAAAGATTTTTTTTTACAGAGAATTAAAACTGTCACATGGGATGTGGGCCAATCTTTTGAGTTTGTATAGTTGAGACAAAATTAGTGGAGATACTCACTTCCACATGTCGTATGTTAAATCTGTGAAAGGAGAGGCTGTCAAGCAGAGGAGGAGGCATGGAATCTGTATTCATGCAGACTATTACCACAGAATGCATTCATTACAGTAGACCAGGAACCTATACCATATAATCTAGTTGTTTAGGAGAAGCACGAGTTTATCCAGTGACTTGCCTTGCCTGGAAGTATGTTCACACTGGCAGGCTTCAACAAAAGCTGCGTGTCCATATAGTGGGATGCTGAGGAGGGATTTCTGACAGTAGATAGCAAGGCTTGCTCCTGAAGTCCAAAGCTGGTCCTAATTCTATTATTCTCAGAGGAATCATGCCATCCTAAGTACCTACCTCCAAAGATATGTTCATTAACCAAAGTAGTTGTATTTGCAAACCATGGAACAAATAGGAAGTGATACAGAAAATACTTTTTATTGAGTTATTGAAAAACTGTTATTAATATTACCTATAAATAAAACTTGCAATTTTAAATTAGCATTTAGTTTTTATTTAGGAGATAGCATAAGATGACCCAAGAATTAAAAAGACTAATTAAAGCAACTTATCAGGGAAATTAATACTTTTGATTCATATGTGGATAAATCTTGGGTCTTCAGTATTACCAGAGAAGGTTATTAGAGAGCCAAACCATGCACTCAAGACAATGCATAGGAGATGGACCAGATCCAACACAAGAGTCTGGCTTCCAATCCCAGTTTTGTGATAATCAGAGCATCAGACAGGCCTGCACAAATCACTTAACTTGCTGGGCATCTTGGTTAATTTTCAACTAAGAAAGCCTCAGGTTGGACAACATGGATTCTAAAGTACTGTTTAAGTTTAATATTCCTCTAAACTATTCCACTAGAAAAAAAATATAGCTTGGGATAATAAAGCTGGTGAAATAAAATACCTAACAAATGGAATATGCCAGACAATCAATTTAACAAAACAAATGTATTACAGATAGAAAGCATTTTTTTCAAAAGAAAAATAAATAGGATAGTCTTAAAACAAGCAAAACTGTTTCTTCATAAACAATCTTCTTTATAATCCTATTTCTTTTCATTCTTCAGGGACTGCTTGAGTCAAGCTGAGCACAGAGAAGGCTTGAGTCATCCAGGATCTCACATCCAAGACCTGTCAGTTCAATGATGATTTTTTTTTTTTTAAGTATAGAAACAAATGGCTTCTAAGCCTTGGAGAAATAAGGATGACTAAGCTTCCCTCCCCCCCTTGCTTCCCCTCCCCCACTGTTTCTTGTCTTTGGCCATGGAAGGCAAAGACATTCTGTGTTTAGCTCCTACACATATCACAACAGGGTTAACTCTTTTTCCAAAGTATATGTCAAAATTTTTACTGAATCCTTCTGCCACACTTAACAAAAGAGAGAATGCAAATTAGAGGCCAGCCCTCCAGTGCAGAGGGAATCATTACACGTATTTACAAAATAAGCAAATAGATATATAAATAAAATAAAGGAAGTAGTAAGAAGAAACTATTTAATCACCCATACTACTGCCTAATACCCCTCTCACTATAAACACATAACACCGACTTGCTTTTTTCTCATTCTTTTGATATTATATTACTCTAAAATATGCATACATACCCTCCACCCATATACCCAAAATTCCAAAGTCTGAAAATAAATGGTAGGTTAACTCTAGAACCTGTTAAGGGGTTCACAATATAAGAGCCAACTTGCTTTTTTAAATCAAGAATAATATAAATATTTTTCAATGAAATAAAAGAAATTCAAATATTCTTAAAATTCAGTTTGAACCTCAAAGGTACTTTAAAGCCTGAATTGCCTAACTAGGGATTTTAAGTGCATATATTGCCTAATAAAGTAACTTAGCTGTAAAGTTTATATAAACACATACCCCACATCAGAACGGTCACTCAGCACCAACAATTTGTTAATACAAGTGATCTTTCTTCAAAGGATCTACCCAGAATCTTTGTTCCCTTTCTCTCTGTCTCCCTGAAGTGTGCTCAGGAGGAAAAGCTGAGACACCACAGACTACCAGGAGCAACTTTCACACACAGCTTTGCTTCTGCAGACATGAGTCAGGATGAAAACCCAGGAGAGCAGTTCCATGGAGGAACCCATGCTTAGTTCAATACTATGATGCACCTGCCAAGGTGCCAGGGCCTGGGAACGAGATAAACAAATCCCTTCTTTTCTAATTCAACTGTGTGGACAGTGGCAGGACGGGATTTTTATCACAGTTAAGAAAGGTTCAAAGAGACTGCATATGACATATATAATTTGCCCTATCACTTGAATATTATCTAGGTGGTTAAATAAAAATATATGTAACAACAGGAATAGACATTTAAATTTTCTTAGAGACTAAATAAATATGATCAGCCAGAGCCTTTGAAAAATCTCTATAGCCTAAAATTTAGTGTGTATGTGTGTGTGTGTGTGTGTGTGTATGTGTGTGTGTGTGTATGTGGTATGTGTGTACTAAACATAATACAATGGTATTTTAGAGTCTGGCTGCAGCTTGCTGTCACATTCAGGTTTATGGCAGTTCTGTAATCAACTCAAGTTTTTCTTAAGGAAAAACACCAGATGAGTCATCTATGTGAGAATGTCAAGAGGAAATGGTGCTCCTCAGTAGATATAATTATACAAAAGATGTGGTCTAGGATTTGTCAACAGAGTCAGAATTCTGGGTATTTATCAAAATTTTCCTGAATTCCTTAATATACAAGGATAAATCATGATTTTAAAGTAACAGGATGTACTAACTCAAATCAATTAACTAGCTAATTATTAATTCCCTCAAGAATTTTAAGTCACAGTTAAAATGCTTTAGCCAATGTTTTTACCTAGTCAGGTGCAGTGACAGCTTTGCCTGTCACAGCAGCTACTGTCAAGCTGGGGCAGGAGGATCACTGGACCTCATGGACTGGACATAGGCTTGGACAGCACAGAAAGATGCTGTCATGATCTGTCTCTCCCCTTGCTAAACTATGTTTAAAAAAAAAAACAAAAAACTTGAGGGCTGGAGAGATGGCCTAGCGGTTAAGAGCGCCGACCGCTCTTACAGAGGACCGGGGTTCGATCCCCAGCGCCCACATGGCGGCCAAAAACCGTCTGAAATTCCAATTCCAGGAGAACTCCAGTTCCAGGGGAATCCGAGACCCTCTTCTGACCTCCGCGGCATTGCACGACACGGGTGCACAAACCTGTATGCAGACAGTACATTCATACACATACAGAAATAAATAAAATTAAAAAAAAAACTTGAATTTTACAAAGATTAAATAAAATACAAAATCATATATTTTGTAATTAGAAAGCTCTTTATTAAGAGAAATTTTTTAAATTTTATTTATTTTTATGTGTACGAATGTATTGTCTGCATGTAGGTTTGTGCACCCCTGTCATGCAATGCCACGGAGGTCAGAAGAGGGTGTCGGATTCCCCTGGAACTGGAGTTAAAGACGGTTCTCAGCCGCCATGTGGGTGCTGCGGATGGAACCCGGGTCCTCTGCAAGAGCAGTCGGTGCTCTTAACCACTAGGCCATCTCTCCAGCCCAAGATCTTTTTTTTTTTTTTTAAGATACCACATCTCATGTCCCATGTTAGGAATTAAAACTCAGAGTGTCCGGTGATTTGCCTAAGGCTCTTCTCTTGTTCATTTATACTCCCGCTCTAGAATTATGAAAGGATAAGTGACAAAAACATTTTTAAGGTATCCCATTTGGCTGCCTTCAACACATTTGCATGCATTGATTCAACATAGATTCAGCAGAATTTTTCTTTTATGAAGTCACTATCATTATCATTGTTAAAACCCTGTCCTGACAGTGTTGCTGACAAATCACCCATTTCTTGAATGACTTTTCTTACATAGCATCTGACCCTTTTAACATCTTATTTCATCATTTGGCATTTAATATGATAAGTGATGCATATTTGAGATAAAGGAGATGATGATAGAACTCTCAATTAGACCCAGAACAGACAAGTCAGAGTTATTATTTGGGATAAAATAAAGTATAAGTAAGCCCTTGAAAATGTACAAAAGAGGAAAGACTTTGGCGGGTATTTTCTGGGGAGCCCTTACTGGCTTAGTCTTTCATTACCATATGCATAAAGCTCTTATGATAATATGAACCAAAGAAAATTAAGACTAAGTTTCAGGAAAGAAAAACAGACTCTAAAGAGACATAAATAAGAACGGTACCTGTGTTTTATCAATGGCACCATTACATAAGATGTGAATGCCATCAAGAAATTCCACCAGGCTTTCAGCATTAATGTGAGTGGAATTTCTCCCTATGTGAGGAAATATACAGGGTACAAACTTCCAAATTATGCCAAGGACTAATTAAAATAGATACATTTCAGATATAATTGAATTCAACCATATTACCCATTTGAAGAGATTGGCTTTAAGAAGTAGGCTCACTCTTTAATACTGTTCTATAGCAGTAAAATGTAAGTGGACATTGCCCATGCTTAATTCAGAAAGAGCATGAAACTAGAGTCAGGGGTGCACCATGGGGTCACTGCGCTATGTGGCATGCCTTCTTCACAACTCTGGCTACTTAACATTTAATTAAATGCCAAACTGATGTCTAAATCCATTCTAATACATTCTATTTATAACGGTTTGAAGCTGGGGACTCAATAGCCACCTAACTACACGAAATTTTAAACTGCATCACATGATGGGTGCTTCCTGAGAAATCACAGATTGTCAGTTTCTCATGTAAAAGCAATGACTTTAGCTAGTTAACATCTTATCCTTAAAGTGACCTTGATTGGTCAGATAAGTCATGATTCTTTTTGAGTTACCAAACTTGATACATGTATCATTCTTTTTAACTGTTTTGAGGATACTGCTTGTATATACTGAAAATATTTTCATTGCAGGCAAATTTTGCAGCACATTTCTTTAAAACAAATCTTAGCAAAACTACCAGAATGAAAGCATCTGAGAGATTTTGATTCAATTTGTACACACATTCATCACAATACAAATCAAGGGGCTATGAACTAGACTCCCTGTGCATTGATTGCTAGATGACTGTAAGACAGCAGTCTGAATAAAAGTTAAGCTTTTCTTCAATTTCTAAGTTTTCAGAATTATTCATGCAAACTGACAGTATTTTTTTTTTCTGTGCTTACAAATCTTAGTTAAATTCTAGAATACATCAAGGAAGCTAAACTTGGGAAACATAGGCTGTGACTACATTATAAAAGATTATTCATGAAAAGCACTATAACAGAAGCATATCTCTGAAACTCAGAGACTGAGCTGTAAAAAGCAGTGTAGCTATATTGTTTGAGCAAATACAACTTCACATTATCATGTTATTGTCACTACATGGATTTTCAACCATTAGCCTTCATCAATCACAGCAGATTTTTTGTCATGTAGAACGAATTCCCATGGCTTTCAATGCCACAGAAATTGGGATCTAAATAATTTATTAGTCAATGCTCAGAAGCTAAAAATGGGATACATTCATGATTAGGCTTCAAAAGGCCACTGGGAAACGGCCTTCAGGTACAAGTTTATAAAGATCCTTCTTCAAGAAGAAAAGAAATAATTGTTAATTTTTAAAATGCAGATCACACAGAACTGTCACCCCCCTCCCTTCATTTGGGCACATAAACTCAGTGATCTTGGCAGGGAGATGCTCTCTCTCTTCACCCTGAGGCATTTCTGGGCATATTAAATCTACTGGGACCTGTCTAAACCTCACCAGGAACCTAAAGCACTGACAGGTACAAGAAAAAGTCTAGTTCTCTGCTATTTTAAGCCAATTTACAAATGTGTCCTTGTAGATATATTATTTTATTCTACAGGTGCTGCTACTGCTAGCTGACAGCAAAAGGAATCATCTTAATTTAATAACAAAATTATGATGATGTATAAACAACACCATATATTAACCACAAATCCTTGTTTAGAAATATGGATCATCAACCATCAATCTGAACATGAAAAATTACTTTTTACAAACAAGCTAACCTTCTTTCCTTTGAAAGGGGAAACATACACACATGGTAAATTATTGGAAAAATAGAAAGAATGGTACATAACCTAGCCACCTACTTTATTGGCTTGCAAAACACTTTTTTGAATGGCTCATCGATGTAACATTCAATTATATCTAAAGCATTAAACTGCACATAGACCTGGGCCGGTAAGAATGTCTAGATCGGATCTACTGGCTATCTTTTCAACAAATGAAGCCCAATGCAGAAGCACTTCAGTACTTACAGACTGCTCCCAGAGAACACCATCTGGGAAACCTTTTTGCATTTAAGAGTAAAGCTGCAGGCAAGGCTTATTGTTAGCCCAGGCATGTGAGAAGGAACAGGAAAAGAGGGTGCAAAGAGGCGCTTACTTCGAAAATGCTCTGAAGCATAATAATAGACATCCTCATAGCCCTCGTGGTAATCCTCTTCTGGTCGGTACTTTTTCCCTTTTCTTCTCCTAGATCTTCGGATCTGCTTGACAAAACCCAGAAAGCGGTCCATGTCTGGCTCCGGAGCAGCGCGGCGCAGCCAGCACCAGAGCGCAGCTACAGCCCAGCTGCTCCACGGGCCGGTGGCGCATGGATGACCCCACCAAGCCCTGGGACCAGGACGCGCTACCCTCCTGTCCGGCTCGGTGCACCCATCAATGCCGAGAGTTCATTGGTGGGAGGGGAAAACATCGCGGCGGTATGGGAATACCTTGACAAGACTTCTCATTTAGCCCAAGAAACAGTCAAATCTTCTAGTTTATGAAAAGGGGGTGAGATCAGAGAAAGAAAGTGAAATGATAAAAGAAGAGAAAAAACAAACAGCGAAGCTTTGGACTTCAACTTGTTTCCAAATCAAACAAAAGTTCAAGAGCTGAGGGGAGAGAGAGGGAGTCCCATCACTAGAATGTCACTACCCAGCATCTCCATCACCAGGGCGGGGACTTAGGAGAGAGGGGCGGGGAAGCAAGCTAGTCAATGGACTGAACCAAAGCTCCAGAGGGCCAGGCTTCCTCCACCTGCTAATCCCACCCCTCCTCTTCCTATCCCTTATCTGAAAGCACAGAAGGCACTTGGGCAACTTTCTAGAAAGCTCCAGTTTCTTAAAAGGAAAGACGGATGAACTCTTTGGGCTCGGTGGCATATCTCACTACGGATCTGCAAAGTGGTTTCATCCATATGCACAGCCCTGTTGCTGACTAGAGACCCAGTATGTGTTAATTGGAGCAGCAGGGAGAGGGTTCAGCAGCTGCTTTCAAAGGGCACATTTACCCACTGGGCATTAATGTATTCCAATCGCTGTTTGATCTAAATATTAAAATGCACTTCTCAGAGAAGCTTCTCATAGGCTTAGTAATGGCATACCATAATCAGCAAATAAAGAAACTGCATGGATTCAGAGAGAGGGAGCACAGACAATGCAACTCTGTGCACACTGAACTCAACTATCAACCTATCGACCTGGCTGAATTGTTATGCTTTCTTAAAATATTAAGACAAATGGTCTAAATGACAAAATTGAATTCTTTTTTTATAAGAATGAAAAGTTTTTTTTAATGTCCATTCCTTGTTTATTGTTTATCTTTAAAAAAAAAATCACAGCTTTTTTTTTTTTTTTTCAAACTCTGACAATCAAAAACTACTTCAGGCCAGAGGATATAAGTACTCAGGAGTCTATGGGTGTTAATCATATATAGTTTTTTTTTCCTCTAGTGTCTTTCTTCTTCAGGTCTCTAGATGGATGGGAATTTTTCACACCAGGAAAAAACTGAATTTTGCACAATATAATCAGTCAAGCATGTCAGCATATTACCTAGTAAACTAATGACACACTGTAGCTCTGTGTTCCCAGAGATGTGATGTAAAGAAAATGCTTCTGATTGTATAAAGGTTGTTCAATACTCATGTCATAACAAGTTTGCAAGGGCATCCCAGGGGGACTGAATACACATTCACTACCTGTTGTTAAGTTCACAAACAATTTATCGCTCTTCCACATTTAGACAGGACTGTTTCCAGCCATAAATTGCTAATGATGAAGTTGGGAGAAATTTATTTCGGGAAGTGAATAGCTACCAACCAAGGACATCTCAGCTCTGAAATGTGTATAGTTACTTTCAAAAGTTCGGTGAAACTCTCCAATTTCTAGAGATTTCTTATGTTGTATGCTGGAGGAGAGGGTTTGTGGAGAGAGCTACAAACTTAATGACGCTGACAGATGCTATAAAATGTTTCATGAACATCTTTAAACAGACAAACAAAAAAAAAATCACTTGTCCTTAGGATCCAAATCCTTTTATTATTTTTCTGGCTACCCTCCCTCAACTACAATAAACCAGAACAATAAAACATAATGAAGTAGAAGCTTGAAGATCTGGAGTCTGGACTTTGAATAACAGGTCAGTAAATAAGTGTTAATTAGAATACACAATCTTTTAAACTATTGGCACTTAAAATAAGGACTCATTAGATCTCCATGGAAAAGGAAAGAAGGTTCTAAAATGTTTCCACATTCCAGATCATAAACAGAACACTGCCTAGGTATATTGTACTACTCATTTTCCATGCCAATGTGACTCAAGTCTTCTCTATGTGCTTTTTCTTTAGAGGTTGGAGATTTGAATAGATAATAAAATTTGTTCTTAATTGAATCAAACATATATCCTCATTGTGTGGTTAATTGGTCCAGTGCACATGTTCCCCAGAAAGTATGCAGGCAACACATTTTATTCACCTACACCAGAACTGTAACTACTCAGTAAGTACAATACTTGCTATTTGAGTTTTTTAGTTAAAAGCTCCCATGCAACCAGAAAGGACTGACTGGCTCAACAGATAAGGCATTCTTTTTCTTTTTTTCCTTTTTCTTTTTTATATGTATGAGCATACTGTCTGCATGTAGGTTGGTGCACCCGTGTCCTGCAATGCCATGGAGGTCAGAAGATGGCATCAGATTCCCCTAGAACTGGAGTCAAAGATGGTTCTTAGCTGCCATGTGGATGCTGGGAATCAAACCTGGGTCCTCTGCAAGAGCAGTTGGTGCTCTTAACTGCTAAGCCATCTCTCCAGCCCCAGAATTATTTTTCAATAACAAAGACAATATTGCAAAAAATAAACTTAAAAGAATCCACCGATGTTTACTGATTTTCAATTTTAGTAGTAGTTACAAAGACTTATTTCTTAACTAAGCAACCATCTTCAAAGAAGAACCAACACAGACAAGTGCAACTACCCATGACCCTATCTACATTCCCACTTATTTCCAGAAATGAACAGAGATTGTACTTACCCATGTTTCTACTGTTTATTTATTTTTATTTATTATTTTTTATATGTATGAGTGTACTGTCTGCATGTAGGTTGGTGCACCCGTGTCCTGCAATGCCGTGGAGGTCAGAAGAAGGCATCGGATTCCTATGGAACTGGAGTCAAAGACAGTTCTTAGCCGCAATGTGGGTGCTGGGAATCAAACCCAGGTCCTCTTCAAGAGCAGGTGGTGCTCTTAACTGCTAAGGCATCTCTTCAGCCCCTGTTTATTTATTTTTTTAATTTTATTTATTTCTGTATGTGTATGAATGTACTGTCTGCATGCAAGATTGTGCACCCATGTTGTGCAATGCCGCGGAGGTCAGAAGACGGTGTCAGACTCCCCTGGAACTGGAGTTCTCCTGGAATTGGAGTTTCAGACGGTTCTCAGCCGCCATGTGGGTGCTGGGGATCGAACCCGGGTACTCTGTAAGAGCGGTCGGCGCTCTTAACCTCTAGGCCTTCTCTCCAGCACCCCCTGTTTATTTTTTTGATGAATTTTTCGGAGGTTAATAATTTAGGACCTGATTATATAATATATATATATATATTTTGGTCTTTTCAAGACAGGGTCTCCCTGTAGCCCCAGCTGTCCTGGAACTCACTCTGTAGACAAGGCTGGCCTTGAACTCACAAAGATCTGCCTGCCTCTGCCTTCCGAGTGCTAGGATTAAAGGCGAGGTGTGGGGCTGGAGAGATGGTTTAATGGTTGGGAGCACTGGCTGCTCTTGCAGAGAACTTGTGCTCAATTCCAAGCACCCACACGATGGCTACCAACTGTCCATAACTCCAGTTCTAGGGGAATCTGATGTCCTCTTCTGACCACAGGCATTGCATGACACAAATGCACTCACATACATGCAGGTGATACACTCATACATGCAAAATAAAAGTAAGTAAATAAAAAACACAAGGGGCATATGTGGGAGGTGCTGGCCAGGAGTTTAGAGTTTAACCTTATATTTGGAGGGTTATAGCTGAGTATATTGTCTTTATTAAAGCAAGGAAGTAGAGACTGAGAAGCTATTATCTAGAGACAATCTTTTTGAAACACAAAGGATGAAATCATGTGGTAGTAGACCATGGACATGATAGAAGGACTAGAAACTTGCAAGTATGTGTCTAACTCCAAAAGATAGGAGGCATGACACCTGGTGCTCCACCAGTGCCGGTGACGGAGCAGAATCTGCTCCATCTTTTCAGGAGCCCATAGCTGTGAATTTGTTCCCAAATCCTGTCTCAAACGTTCACGATTATCAATAGACTTACCATTCTGCAGCTACTGACTGATAGCCCATGACCACTGTCCAGTTAATAAAACACAGCTCTGGTGTGTAGTACCTCTCTATGGATACAACCTCCTTCCCACATTCCATAGCACCAGGAAGGCTGCTGTAGTCTTTGGCACTCTGGTAAGTGACTGCATTCTGCTGGTTCAATAGGTTGACGACAGTTCAGATGTTGCAAACAGCAGCGATGAGAATAAATATCTCCCACAATCATATATTGTATGGCTTATCCAAGTGTTTTTTGTATCTTTGTTTTGCTCAAAACTAGGCCAACATTTTAAAGACAGGAGATTTCACAAATAAATCAGACATTTGATATTTTTCCCTTGAATTAACAAAATATCTAGCAAATTTGGATGCAAATCCATACAGTAAACTATAGATCAGAGGTGAGGGGGCCCATCATCCATCAACAAACCTGTGCTTTCTACTTAGCCAGAATTACCTCCCCTGAGCCCAATTCTGTCACTCAGTCACCTCCTGGCCCCTTCAGGCATCTGTGATTGTGGACCTTGGTGGAAATGTTATCTGACTAGTTAGTTCCCAAACACTAATTACTTGAAAAGAAATGGCAGTACTTGTATCTCATGTAAAGAAAGCTACCTAGTTTTGGTAACAAGTAGTTAGTGGGGCTTAAATGACCACTAAACCATTATATTAAATTTATTTAAAAAGTGTTCACATGTGGAAACAAATAGGTTAAATAATTCAACAAAACATATTTTTGTTAAGAATAGCTGTTATATATGAACACGCACAAAGCACTAATTATTTTCCCCCAGGGAAATAGGCAATTGCCTATAAAGCACTTGTATGATTTCCATGGTCTTTTGAATTAGGTTCTCCATTCCTTTTTATTAGAAGAGTAGATCAACTATTGAGATGAATCTTTAATCCACAACTTTTTCTAGATTAGCAATCAAAGGGTTCCCTTCTGTGCATATTTACATTAAGTGATAGTTACAGTATTTTCTGAGGAGCAGTTAGCACATAGTCTTATCAGAGAAATATTTGAAACACTAACTAATCCAGCCACTCTAGACACTGTGGCACCTGTGAGGAGAACTGTGGCAGCCCTCCTGTGACCTCAGGAGAGACACTGTGCCACACCGAGGATGGCAGAGTGAGGAGAAAGGCATTCCGGGCTCTGAAGGATGGCATTCTTACTCCTGTCACAGGCTTTATTTGTAGCAAATGATTTATAACAGCCCCCTTTTGTTAATGAGATCCATAGATCATGTGTCTCATACATGCATAATTTAAACATAAAATATATTAGTAATAATATATTGAAATATCTTTACCATTATCTATTTGAATAAGTACATTTGAGGGCCTGACTACAACAGAAGGTGAAGTTAGATTCTTGCAACATTTATAGAGCTCAGCGGTTAAGAGTATCGACTGCTCTTCAGAAGACCCGGGTTCAATTCCCAGCACCCACATGGCAGCTAAGAACCGTTTTTAACTACAGTTCCAGGGGAATCTGACACCCTCTTCTGACCTCCACAGCATTGCAGGACACGGGTCACCAACCTATCTGCAGACATGTATGTACACTCATACACACACACACACGCACACACACACACACACAAAAGATCATTTTTAACTTAAGATGCGATCAGAAACTATTTGGTACATCAAACAAAAAATAAAATATGAGAGAAATGGACAACAAAGGCTTGTATGATCCTTATAAATTAAAATGGCAAAACCACTTTGTACATATATAGTCATGTTAGAGTCATGAACTGAGCCGGGCGTGGTGGCGCACGCCTTTAATCCTAGCACTTGGAAGCAGAGGAGGCAGATCTCTGTGAGTTCAAGGCCAGCCTGGTCTACAGAGTGAGTTCCAGGACAGCTGGGGCTACAGGGAGACCCTGTCTCAAAAAGACAACAACAAAAAAAAAAAAAAAAAAAAAAAAAGAATAATAAGAGCCTCCTATTTAAAAAAAAAGAGTCATGAACTGAAATAATTTTAAAGAGGCTGTTTTGCAAAATATTTTATAGATGTTTTATATATTTCATACATCATTTCTCAGTCCAATTTAGACACATTCCCCTTTCCATGCCCCCAGTCACCCCAGTTCATCTATTCTGCCATATGTGTCTTGCATCTTTTTCTCAGTCTTTTTTAAAGTTTTTCTGCAGAGGTTTGTTGTTTTGGGCAGAAGTTAATTGTTTCAATCAGTTCTTTGACCCAGTCCTTTCGTCATTGTTCCTTCTCGTTTGTATTGCTCCCAAATATGCCTATATACGTGTCACATATATACCAAAATTATGACCTCTGAAAAGAAACTATATGCTAATTCCAAAATATGTTTAGGAGTTCACATTTTTTCCCTTTAAGTTTATATTACTCTAAAACATGAATATATACCATTCACCCATATATCACAACTACAAAGTCTGAAAATAAGTGGTAAGTTAATTCTAGAGCCCGTTAAGGGATTCACATTATAATAGCACAGTTGCTTTCAGATAAAAAGAAATATGATATTAAGGTTGAAGAATCAATACAGTAAAAATGACCATCCTGCCCAAAGCAATATACAGATTTAATGCAATCCCAATTAAAATCTCCACAAGATTCTTCACAGACCTAGAAAAAAAATCCTAAAGTTCATATGGAGAAAAAAAAGACCAGATAGCCAAAGCAACCCTGAACAAAAAGAGCAATGAGGGGAGGATTACCATAACAGACCTCAAACTATATTACAGGGCTATAGTCATAAAAACAGTCTAGTATTTGTACAAAAAACAGAATGGTAGATCAATGGAACAAAATTGAGGATCTGAACCTGAGCACATCCAATTTCAGCCACCTCATATTCTATAAAGGGACCAAAAAGACTCAATGGAGGAAAGACAACATCTTCAGCAAATGGTGTTGGTATAACTGGATCACCACTTGTAGAAGAATAAAACTAAACCCCTACCTCTCACCATGTAAATAGGCTTTTTTTTTACAAGAACATTTATTCATAAGGAAAGTTGAAAGCTGTGCTGAATACAAGAGAAATTTCCAGTTTGTAAGCATTTCTAATTTCAGTACTGTTAGCACCCCAGGCTGCTGTGTCTGACATGTTGGCCACCACCTCTCATACGCTCCTCCATTCAGCACTGTGACAGACTAAAACAGGGAAAATACTCGTTCATTTTAGAAGGCTTTCCCCCAAATAATTCCAAATGGAGTTCCAACGTGGTTCCATCCAGCCACTAGTTATATGGTTGTTTATTAAATAATGCCTGTATAGAGAGTAATCTGTAGCAAGTTTGGTGGTCTGAAAATTAGGGGTAAAGTAAGCTAATTCGCCCATCTGTGAAATATTTCAAGGTCGACCTTTCACTGACAACAAGATTTTGAGTTAAAAAAGACAGAGTAGGACCATGCTTAGAGTCTGATAATGTTTGCTTACTGAGCGTGAAATGAAATTTAACTGTGGCATGTCTGCATTTGTGAATTTATTGTGGTTGTTTAGACTTCTTGCAAAATGAAATGTCAGGCAGTCATTCTGAGGTCCCAAATATTTAGGCTTCAAAGGACTGTGATAACTCAAGCTATTCTTTCAGTTTTCAAACATCGTTTACTGCCTTCATTTAACAGTTAGGTGTGGAATAAGCCTAGGAAAGGACAAATGAAAGCTTAAAAACGGTTTTCAAATTTGCAGTGCTTAATGTGCCACCTGAATATTACAAGGGTTTAAAAATGTCCATTGCATCAGAATTCATGCTTTTCCCTAAAGGTGTAATATGTCTTAGGAGGAAAGATTTAGACCAGAAAGTCTCTTCTAGTATAGAATGCTATTATTTTCATGCAGTGGATGCTTTCAAGTGATGGAAATACAGTGTTGATTATGGAGTCTTTTAAGGTAACTGGGAAACTTCACAGCATCCACTTAAGCTCCACACAATAGTTCTGAAGAATAGATTACCTAATGGCTTCCCTTTCCTGGAAATCTCAATCTCTCTCTCTCTCCTCTCTCTCTCTCCTCTCTCTCTTTCTCTCTCTCTCTCTCTCTCTCTCTCTCTCTC
>VZQC01011714.1:278605-310576 GCA_009823505.1 Rhizomys pruinosus
CCCCCCCTTGTTCTCTTTCTCCCCCTTCTCCCTTCTCCTTTGCTCTACCCCATTTCTCCTTTCAAATTACTTATGAAGTAGGAAAAGTCTATTTGTAAATAGCATGTTTGTTGGGGGTGGGTGGGTAGTTAGCCAAAGCACTGGATTTCAAAAAGTCCAGGCTTTTTCATTGATTCATTTGGCTACAGAAACATTTTCATGATATATAAAATATTTTCCTGCATTTTCATATATTTTAAATCTTTCCTTTTTCTAAGGTCTTCCCTACCTTTCTGGTGATTTTCTCTTATACTTATTTTTCAAACTCCTAATCTTGTTTCCTGTTAATAGGGACACGTGCCTGGTTTGATATCAGATTCTAACCTGACTTGAGTTTTTTATCTTTTAGTAGCTCTTTATTCAATTTAAATTGACTAGAGCTTTTTCCTCTCTGCTCACTTTGTTGCTAAACTTTGGCTGGTTCATCTGTTTATTTCCTCATTTATTCACTTAATTGCTCCTCATATGTATTGCAAATCAATATTTATTATCCAGTGGGTTGCAACAGGAGATGGCGGGAAAAACTAAACCATCAGTCTCCTTGATAGTAGCTGCATTTGTAAGTTAAGAGTTTAAAACCATTAACAAAATGGGGCTTTTGGAATGTCTATGGCTTTAAAGACTCATTTCTTCTCTCTATAAAACATGTTTCATGCCTGTGACATGTTAGATCCTTAATCCATGCCTGCTCTCACCAACCTTTACATCCTGGCCTGTTTTATATCCTTGCTAGCTCATCTGATGTTTGACACACTTTTTAGGAAGGTCCTTGTATAAATTAATCCATGAGGCATAAATAATGTGTGCTCACCTCATGCTCAATCAGATTCATTCATTCAACAAGCACGTACTACAGTGCCAGGCACTGTTCATACTCTGAAGACAGAGCAGTGTGCAGGAGGGCAGAGCTCCCTTCTCTCAGAAGATCAAACGCCTGATGAGGAGAAACAGACAACACACAGGTGAGCACATCCTATAGACATAACAGGGTGATGTGGCAGAGCCTGACTGTGAGAGGCTCTACTAAGATTGGCGCATCTGGGAAGGCCTCCCTAGAAAAGACAAAATTCAGCAGAGGTAAATAAGGCATAGAGATTATCATTAGAATGAGCTGGGGCAAGGAATAAACAGGAAGGACAAAGAACCTGGCATTGGGTCAGGGTCAGGAAGCAAGCCATCGCATAGAGTAATGTGAGAAGTTAAAGAGGTGGGCAGGGACTGACTGGACCTGAGCTTCACAGACCCAGCAAAAACTGGAGATTTGTGTTCTACATTAGCTAGCTACACATAGAACACACTGCAAAGCTTTAAGTAGGAAGTGAAATGAACTGATTTGCATTCAATATAACAGAGCTGTTCTGAATGATGCTGAGACATGGGAAAAGGGTTCTGAGTTAGGGAGAAAGGATGACTTCTTGGGTCTTGGTCTGAATAACTGGAGAATAATAATGTGAATTTGAAAAAAATGATAGAAATTTAGACATGAGGGCTGTGCCTTGATATATTTTATGTACTGCATATCTCTATTTCACTGTAATAACAGAGCCTAGTAATTTCATCTCAGCTGTGTGCCTGAGACCATGTTATTCAACCTCTTTGTACTGCATCTTCAACTATAAGCAAGGAAAAGGTACTAGTAGCAAATTCTTAGCAGTGCTCTAAGGATTCAGTGAGTACATTTTTACTGGCCACTGGCAAGAACACTATCTTCTTGTAGTATCACTGAGCATTATTTTACTGGAAAGATTTTTTTCAATTTCTTTAATTTTCTTTTTTTCTTTTTTGGTCTTATTTTTTAAAGACAGGGTCTCCCTGTAGCCCCAGGTTGTCCTGGAACTCACTCTGTAGACCAGGCTGGCATTGAACTAACAGAGATCCATCTGCCTCTGCCTCCCAAGTGCTAAGATTAAAGGCGTGCACCACCACGCCCAGCTTCTTTCGTTTTCATTAACCACATTACAGTTTTCTTTATACTTCCTAGATTACTTGTTTACTTGTCTATGGTTTCAATGCAAAACTGTCCTTTCTGTGACAGATGCTGAATATTTAACATATTATTTTTCACTTTATTCATTCAACAAACAATTGAATAAATTAGTATGCATCCAGCTTCCCCAAGTGCTATTTATAAAAGAAATCCACAACAAAAGCCGAAACGCCAATAATGACCATGCCTTCATGAAATCAGACATTCTGGAGTCAGGGGATAACAGTTTAGAGAGAAAAGTGAGTAGACTCAGTAAGAGGAACCCACTAGAAATTCATATCCTTCACTTAAATATGTATCATTCATTTAAACAGTAAAGGAACAGGGCTAGAGAGATGGCTCACCAGTTAAGAGCAGTGATTGCTCTTGCAGAGGACCCAGGTTCTGTTCCCAGCATCCACATGTCACCAAACAACCCTCTGTAACTCCAGTTCCAGGAAATCTGATGCCCTCTTCTGACTTCCATGGGAACTTCATGACATGGATTTACTTACATGCATGCAGGGGATATACTCAAACACATAAATAAAATATTTAAAAAGTTGGAAAACAATGAAGGAACTACAATGTAATACTATCTTCTCTGTGAATATTATCAGTAAAGAACAAACCAAATTTCATGCAACAAACTTTATTCAGTTTGGAGTAGACACTGCTCTAGATGCTGGTGATGTAAGGATGCATAAGACACATATGATCTTGCCCTTATTATCTTTCATTCCAGGGGACAGAACAGAAAACATAAGCAACTTAAGATAACAGTAAGTTTAAGACAATGAAGCATGAAAAGGTAATGGAATGGGACTTGGGGTAGAGTATGAACAAAACATTAAATATGGTGTTTGCAGAGGCCTCTTTAAAGGGGAGCCATTTGAACAAAGGCCAGAAAGCTGTGTAGATATCTGTAGGAAAATAAATCCAGGCAGAAAAAAGAGCAGATACAAAGACCCTGAGGAGAAAGGGGCGTGGTGTATTTAAGAAATAAACCACACACACACACACAAGAAAATATGCTGGGGATATAGCTGTGTTGTATAACATTTACTTGCCTAGCAGACCCAAGTGTCTGAGTTCTGTTCCAAGTACCACAAAACAAAACAAAATACCAATCATTGTGCCTGAGGTAGACAGGATGAAAAGTAGAAGATAAGAATTGAAAAGTATTGGAAAACCAGATCAAGTCTGGTCTTAGAAGAACTTTTGATTGAGGGGAAGGGGTAGAATTTAAACTGAGATCCTAGAACTGATCTGTGCCATGAGCCAAAATTCTGATAGAATAAGAAGACAGAGGAGTGCGTGTGTGCATGCGTGCGTGTGTGTGTGGGGGGGGGTGAGGATCTAATTAAGGACTTTATACATACTAAGGAAGCATACTACCACTGAGTTAATAGGAGAGAGTTTTCCTTTTGGCAATGACACTCTGAATCCCAGGCTGGCCTCAAATTATTGGCAATCTTCATACTTCACCCTCCTAAGTTCCAGGGTTATAGATGTGTCATTATGCCTGATATAGGAAGATATTATTATTATATAAGGTTACATAAGACCATTTCCATTCAAGTATATATAATTTACTTAGAATATATGCCCCAGTACTCCCATTTCTGCCATCATGCCCTTTGATTCCCAGACAGCTTTGTTTTAAATTTAATGTTATCGGAACACATAGGATTTTATGTATCTATATCTAAGCTCCACAAATGAAAGAGAATATGCAATATATGTCTTTCTAAGACTGACTAATTTATATATCTAGACTGACTATCCTAATACCAGTATTGCAGTTTTATCTATTTTCCTGCAAAAGACATATAACTTCATTTTTCTTTATGCCTGAAAAAATTATGTACTTAAACGATGTTCTTTATCTAAATTAAGATATAATTTGCATATCACAGAGGTACTTTCACATCAACAGTTATTCAAAAGAGCTGTTATGGAATCAATGGAGGTGTCCAACAACAGAAGAATGAACAATCTTATTTTACAGGTGCTAATATATATGAACATATCCATTATAAACCCAATAGATTGTGGTCTCAGTATTTGAAACAAAACTTACATAACTCTTCAAATACTTTGTTCTTATAACAAACTATGTCAGTACAACTTAACCAAATACTTAAAACTTGAGATTATCATTGTATCGCTTTAAAGAGATGTTAGAGGACTGAACAGCCTTATCTTAACAAAAATCTTCTGAACAGTAACATGAGAATTTCTAATACTCAAGACATGAATTTCTTGTAGAATCTTAAAAAGTATTTTGGTTTAAGAACACTACATCTTCAGCCACTTCTGCTCAATAAATAGTATCATTACCATTCATCTCACAGTTAGGGTTGTCATTCTTTATACTTTTTACCAGAGAGCTGGAGGGTTTATAACATTCTAACTAATAAAAGAAACAAGAAGTACAAAATAAACTACAGTTAATACAATACTGGAAAAGGTTATTCCTCATACATAGTCTTTACTAAAAAAAAAAAAAGTTGCCTCAGGGTGCTGGAAACACCAACACAAACAAAAACCATGGATAAAATAAATGTCCAACTATGGGCCGGAGAAATGAATGGATGGATCAGAGCACTGGCTGAGCAAGATGAAGACCTGAGCTTAAATCCCTGGCACCCACGTACAAAGTTAAGCGTGGTTGTATGCCTGCAGCCCCAGCGCTGTGAAGTGCAGAGACAGAAGAAGCCCTGAAGTTAACTTCCTGCAAACCTAGTTCCAGGTTGAGTGAGATGTCCTGTCTCAAGGGAGTAAGTAGAAAGTGACAAGACACCCCTCCTGTGGCCACTATGTGTACACACAGGTGTGCACACCTCCCACACTTGCATACAACACTTATGTACACCACATAGAGACGTATACACACACACACACACACACACACACAAAAAAAAGAATCTGAACTAGACAAAGAATTTATACCCTTGATAAGTATTAATTTGAAATAGATCATAAACCTAAATGCGAAATGAAAATCTAAGAAGCACAGTGAAAAAAAATGGACAAGCTCATGATAATGACTTTCAGATACAACAGTAAAGGCTCAATTCATGAAAAAAAAAATTGATACCCAAGCTTCATTGAAATTCTGCCGTTTAATAGATACTATCAAGAAAGAAAAGTTAGGCTACAGACTGGGGAAGGTATTTGCAAAGCATAGAAATAATCAATCCAAAATACAAAGAACTTGAAAAAGTCAACAGTCATAAAATGAACAAGTTGATTTTTTTTAAATGGGCAAAAGACCTTAATAGATACTCATCAGCAAAGAAGATATACAGGAAGAGAACAGGTATATGCAAACGTGGTCCTTTTCATAGGTCACCAGGGAAATGCAGCTTAAATAATAAGATAGAACTATGTGACTTCTGGAAAACTAACTACATCCAGTGCTGATGAGGATGTAGAACAACTGGACCCACTACTAGCTGGAAAATGGTTTGGAATTTCATACAGGACTAAACACATACTTAGCAGCCACCACACTACTCGGAAATGCTCAAAGAAGTTGAAAACTTACATCCACATAAACCTGCGCAGTTGGCTGGTTATAAAAACTTAATTCATAACTGCCCAAATTTGGTACAGACAACATGTCCTTTAAGTAGGTGGAAAGTTAAATTGTGGTGTATCTAGACACTGGATGGAATAGCACTCAGCACTAAGAAGAACCAGTCATCGTGCCGTGAAGAGGAAGGAAGGGAATCTAAATGCCACTTCTAAGTCACAGGAAGCAGACTGCAAACACAAATATTGCATGGCTTCAGCGTCAGAACGTTATACTAGGGACTGTAAAAGGACTGACATTTGCCAGAGACTGAGGAAAACTGAGATGAAAGGGTAATACACAGAGGATTTTTAAGGCAGCAAGGCTAATTTGAATAAAGTTCAAAGCCCATGAAAAGGGACTTGTCATTATATATTTGCCAAAACCTATAGAATATACAGCATGAAGATTGAACCCTAATGTAAACTGAGGACTTTGGGTAATAATGATGTGTCATTGTAAGCTAAATAGCTCTAAAAGATACACCAACACTGGTGGCAGGGGGCTGACACTGAGGGAGACTCTGTGATTAACTTTGCCATAATTCTACAACTGCCCTAACAGATAAAGTGTACCGAAAGAAAGCACATTTAACCTTTCTATAGCATATAAGATTATAAACTTGGGTGGCTGGAAAGATGGCTCAGTAGTTAAGAGCACTGGCTGCTCTTGTAGAGGACCCAGGTTCAGTTCCAGCACTCACATGGTGGCTAACAACCATCCATAACTCCAGTTCCAGGGGATGTGACACCCTCTTTTGACAGCTGCAGGTGTTTATGACATGAATGCATTTACAAACATGTAGGCAATACACTCATACGCATATCATAAAAATAATAATTTTTTTTAAAATTATAAACTTGGTAGAAACAAAATTTACCAAGAGCTTTTGTTTGGCTTTTTTTCCCCCTCTCTCTTAAATTTACCATTAAAACAAGAACAATGAAAATGTGGGGAAAGAGTGTATCTCAGCCCATATAAGGAGTGCTTTAGATGATTAAGTATCTTAATAACTGCTATAACTTTATAGATACCATGAGTACCCAATAGAAATGCCACGGCATGCACAGGTGTGGTAGTTCTCAAAAAAACCCAGCTTGCTTTCTGACTTAAAAACTTAAGGGAATTTCTTTAAATTGTTTGTAATTTTGTAGCTTAGGTTGAGAAAAAGTTAAACAAATATCAACCTACAAAGACACAAAAAAAGCATTACCCTTTTCAATGCAGTTTAGTCAAAATTATGTTCTAATTTCCAGCCGTGCACTCTAGTTTCCCTGGAGAAATTCAGGCAACAGTAATTAGAAATCTCTCTTACACATTCTTACTACCTTGGATTTGGGAAATGAGCGCACCAGCCCAATTATCAGCAATGCTCTTCTTCAGCTGTCTCATGGACATAAGAAGCCTAATGGAAAGGTATAAGACTGACTGTGAGATTTAGAACTCCATCAGAATGACAGGCTCTGGTTGCTTTCATTCAGTCACAAGAAGTGTAGCTGCTGATGTAATCAGGTCGTGATTTAGGAGCTGTGAATATCAGCTTCATCCCACAAAACACACCTGGATGGTAATCATCTCTTATGTTGGATGAAAATAGAAGAATGGAGGTCAGTGACCATCGGTGCTTGTGTGTGTATAACGACCCAATTAGTGTCCCTCCCTTTCTTTTCATTTACTTGAAATTCAGAAAGCACCATGCAATTGAATTATGTAGGTAGCTATCAGAAAGCAATAGAAGAGCTGACTGTAACCTAGAGCAGAAGACCCGGCAGAAGGAGGCGATGTCAATATGTATTCTTACACTCATCTACAGTGATTTAAGGCTAACTAAGTCATACCCTTTCACAATACATCTGTGGAAGGGGACAATGATTAGCATGTGGCTCCTTTTAGAAAGCCAAAGCCAGTCATGCACAACTAAATCTCTTAGTGAAAAAAATACCTGGTAACTAGTTCCAGCAGAGCCTGCTAGAACTAACAACATGACCTTGGGGAACTTTACTCAACATTTCTAGACTTCATCTGTTTATCTATAAAACGAGAAGGCTGAACACTATGCTATCTTATGTGTTTGGAAAGTCTAAAGCTGTACAATCATATGTCCTCCTCACACACATCTTGAATATCAAATTTACATAGATATTAAGAGCATTGAAAACAATTTGTTTTTATAGGTATTTGTTCCTTGGTACATGCTGATAATGGCTCTCAAGTTGCTGCCTTTGTATTTGTTTGGGGAAATTAAAATTCCATAATGATAGGAATCTTTTGATTTCTATTTGGCTAATTACCCAATAATATCTAGAAAACTGTCTGGCACATTAACAGTTTCATGATAAAAATGATCAATGATGACTTAAAGCTTCTCTGATAAAGTAGTGGATTATGAGGAAATTTTAACTTTTGTCATGTACAAAAATCAACTCCAAATGGATCAAAGACCTCAATGTGAAACCTGAAACTCTGAAGGTGATTGAAGAAAAGGTTGGCAACAACCTACAAGACATAGGCATAGGAAAAGACTTTCTAAATCAGACAGCAGCTGTGCAGGAAATAAGGTCCATAATTGACAAGTGAGTGGGTCCTCATTAAACTCAAAAGCTTCTGTACATCAAATGAAACAATCAATGAAGTGAAGAGAAAGGAGGAAACCTCCACCAGTGATACATCTGACAGAGCATTAACGTCCAGAGTATTTAAACTCAAAAAACAAAGATTTAAGAAAACAAATGACTCACTCAACAGACGGAGTGAAGAGCTGAACACTTAAAAAGTGTTCAACATCACCAATAATTAAGGAAATGCAAATTAAAACCACTTTAAGATATCATCTCACTCCAATAAGACTGGCCAGGATCAAGAAAACAAAAGATATCAAATGCTGGAGAGGTTGTGGGAAAGGGGAACACTCTCATCCACTGCTGGTGCGAATGTAAACTTGTACAACCACTATGGAAAGCAGTGTGGAGAACCCTTAAAAGACTCAAAATGAGCCTACCACCTGACCCAGCCATACCACTCTTGGGTATATAGCCACAAGACTTATCCTATTGCAGAGATACATGCACATCTATTTTTATTGCAGCTCTCTTCACAATAGTGAAGAGCTGGAAGCAACCCAAGTGCCCCTCAACTGACAGTGGATAACAAAAATGTGGTACATCTACATACACAATGGAGTTCTATGCAACAGTAAAGAAGGTCAGGATTGAAAAAAAAAAAAAGGTAAGTAGAGAATGATCCTGAGCACAAAGAGGTTCTGAATAAGGTATCTTAATACTAAACAAGGAAATGATTCATGGTAACAATGCCCCAATACTACATACCCCAATATGGAGATAACACAATACTTGGAAGGAAGTTTTGGATTATTTGGGAGTAACTGAATGGTAAGCCTAGCTCGAGAGGCCTAGGTAATGCTGCTATACTAGAGCTGCTGCATCTGATCATTCTTTGGATGACTCTCCATAGCTACTGCATGCCACAGGGTGTTTTCTAGGCCTTTTCGATTAGGCATTGCTCAGAGGATTTCATGGGGTTTTGGCATTGCAAGTGGCCACACAAGTCATGAGGCCCAGTTAGTACACACACACACACACACACACACACACACACGTGTGTGTGTGTGTGTGTGTGTGTGTGTACATACCCCAAGAGGAGTTCCCTGTGCCTAACAGGTACCAGTGACTGTCACCTTCCTCCTTCAGTGCTGTCGGTGATGAGAAGCATGTTGTTTAGGCTTAAATCACCATGCTTGGCCTCTACAGGAAGCACAGAGGGTCTCATTACTCAAACACAGTTATACCTAGAAAAGCAACCCCGAAGGAATTCCCTTACAGCAGAAGCTGCATGCATAAAATAGAGCAGAAATAACTAAGTCTAGAAAAAAGAACAACAAAAACCAAAGTACTGACTTTTAGTTTTATAACTAGGAATATAATTTTTGGATTATTGGAAATGCATACAATAGTGTAAAATTTAGCTTCCTATACTATATTTAACTTATTATCTCAGTGTAGAAGAAATCATTGTTGTACAAGTTTCCCAGAGCTTATTTAAATCTCAAAGTGCTGCTCTGCTTCATTGACACTGAAATCCTGTTCTTTTGCCATGGCTCTACCGCTATTCTGGTGTGGTTTACACCCTCAAATTCTCACCAGCCTAATTCTATCTTTAGATTTGAGCAATTTGTCCAGATCTCTTTATCAATCTTATGAAACCCTGAATCTTATGCAAAATTTTCTTTTTACACTCTCCTTCCTTGCCAAGGAGTGAAATGAGAAACAGCACACACATACACATCCTGTAAGGAAGGAGACTGCCTGAACAAGACTGACAGATAAGGGTAGAGGTAAAAATCTCGATGGATGTTTTTAATAAGGATCCATTTAAAAAGAGGCTGCTCAGACCACCAAGGTGGGTGGCTCAGCGGGCAACACTACTTTACACTAAGCCTCATAGCCTGAGTCCAATGAAAAATCCAAAGATAGGAGTGACTCTACGAAGTTGTCCTCTGAACTTCACAACATGACATTCCATGCACATCCATCCATACATATCATACACACATACATACAAAATAATAATACATTTTTTAAAGTTTGAAAATAAAAAATAAAATTTAGTTCATTGGTGAACTTTGCTTATAAGTACTTTTCTTTGTACCTAATAAAGGAGGTTTTTTTTTTACAGAATTAATATTGCTTTCCCCTTTTCAAAATATTCATGAGGTGTTCTGTGTTTATTTTTAAATTTTATTCTGTTTTATCTTATTTAATGTTTAGGGTGTGTATGTTTCTGATGTGTGTGTGTGGGTGCCCACATCTGTGTGCATATGATGTATGGGTGTGTTTGTGTGTGTGTGATGGGGGAGTATGGATGTGTGATGTATGGGTGTGAGCACACCCATGCCACTGCAAGCATGTGGAGGTCAGAGGACAAATTTATTGACTTGATTCCTTTCTTCTGCTTTTACATGGGTTCCCAGGATTGAACTCAGGTCACTAGAATTTTGTGGCAGGAGCTTTGACCCACTGAGCCATCTCACTGGCCCTGTGATTGCTTTTTAAAAAATATATCAAAGACAGTATAGAGGAATTTAATATATAAACAATATCCATCCTAAATAAATTTAAAAACTTACAAAGTGACTAACAGCTTGTTTAATGCTTAAGGCCTAGATGTCCTTATCTTTCTTCTATGGTGTGTAGGGAGGAAAATTCAAACTTGCAGTAGTATTTGTTGTTATTCCACAAAGTTAGAAGGAGAAAAACACAGTTTTTATTTTAATTTTCAGTGGGTCAGGAGTCTTGACAAGGCTTTGTGGGGTTTTCCGCTTAGAATCTCACAAGATTGCTGGCAAGAGGCTGAGTTACCACCTGGGGAACTGCTCCCTCCAAAGCTCCCTCTGGACTTCAGACTGGAAGCTTCTCTTTACTGGCTATCAGCTGGAGGCTCGCTTGCTTGCTTGCTACCTCAAATCCAGGGAAGGAGATAGGATAGAAAAAAAGAGGCCTCACTAAGAGAAATACTACAAATTACTGTAACACAATCACACAGTTACATTCATGTAACCACATGTATCCTGTCCCCTTCCTCCTTTCCCTTTGGCTGAAAGGAAGGCAGAGGTCCTGTTCAGTCAGGGGAAAAGGCAAAACCAGGGTGGATCCCAAGTAGGGAAGGCACACCCTTGATAGCTACCTGTAACAGTCACCTGTTTTAATTTTCAGCAGATCTATTATTAATGAAAAAGAGGAATTACCCTATTTATTTGAAAAGCTAAAAAAAAAAAACCCTCCATTCTACACTTTCCTTTTTTCCTGCAGAATAATGAGCACTGGTTCTTTTGATGTATTCTTTTATGGTTATTATGAAAATAAAGCATATGTTTCCCAACAACTATAAAACAGTTCCTTTTTAAAACCTTTCCTTGGCTATTTGGCCAGTTCAAAAACAGGGTATCAAGTTCAAGTTTCCTTGTGGCTTCGTGAGCAGGTGGTAGCTGCCGAGAAGAAAGTAAGGGTTTTCACTAAAAAACACTCAAGCCTCCACTACCAAGCAGAAGCATGACTGTCACGCCCTGTACTTGAATTTGGAAGCTCTATGCTTGATGGCTCAAATGGACACACGTTAACCCCAAGATGACATAATCTACTGGCTTTGTGATGAAGCAAGTATTTCATTTTAGTTTAAAATACATGAAGCACCACTTTTGCTATGGGCTTTAATGTAGTGTGTAGTACCGTAGTCCTTGTGGACTAGAAGCGATATGATCACAATTACCAGCAATGCAAGATGTGACAGTGCAAGGTTAAAGCAACTGCCAAAGGCTATACTTAGAATACACCAGCGGACAGATTTGGTACTCTTAGCCCTGATACTGAGTTTCCCCTACAAATGTTAGTACTACACCACTCATCCACTTCCTAGATTACTGGTAAGTAGGAACTGAATAGTATGATTAAGACAAACACCTCACATATCTATTGCTTTTATAATTTTAAAACCATATACATAACTATCATCTCATTTTAGGTAAATGAAAACCAATAATAAATCAGGCTGGGCCTAGTGGTTCAGACCTGTCACCTCAGCTTCTCAGGAGGCTGAGGGAGGCAGAGCACAAATTCAGGAGCAGCCTGGGTTACAGAGTGAGTTCAAGGCCAGCCTGGGCTGGGCGACTTGTTACATTATGGAGACTTGTTACAAAATGTTTTAAAAAATGCAAAAATGGCTGGAGTGAATCTCAGTGACAGAATACTTGCCTAACATGGGAGAGGGCCTCGGGAGGATCTCTAGTAACACACACACACATACACACACACAGACAGAGAGAGAGAGAGAGAGAGAGAGAGAGAGAGAGAGAGAGAGAGAATATGAAGCATGCTTTGTCCCCACATATTTTATTACACCACTATTATTACTTTATTAAGCCTCTTTCAAAATGACAATTAGTACCATATCTTCAGTCATCACTGCCTAGCTATGTGCTCAGGTGAGCAAACCCCTGAGGATGCTGTACAGCTGGTCACTGCATCCATGTACTTCTCTGAAGACTTTCCTGTTATTTTGTCTCTTACTAATTTCAGTAGTTTTCAAGTGTGTGTTTTTATTTCACTTGCTGGATGGGAGCCTGTATTAGTTGGTGTTCTGTAACAGTGAGAAAATAATTGAGATAATCAACTTAAAAGGAGAAGAAATATTAATTTTAGTTCCCAGTTTCAATCGATGCTCCCTGAGCCCGGTTGCCTGTGAGAGGAAGAAAAACACTGTGGGAAATGAATGGATGGTGAAGCAAAGCTGTTTCCCTTCGGCAGCTGAGAAACAAAGACAAAGAGAAGGGGCCAGGTCCTCATGTCTCTGCGGGCACACCCCCAGTGACCTGACTTCTTCTGAATAGGTCAGACCTCATAAAGGATTCACCACATCCAAACTGCACCCCAGGCTGGCAGCTAAACCTTCAACACATGGGCCCATAGGGAACACTGAAGAGACTCTGAATATCCAGAACCTCATGCAGGAAAAGGATCTCACTCTTTTGTTTTTTTACTTGGGGTTATTCCTATACTGTCTCAGAGAAGTATTCAAGAAAGACAGAAGGCAGTCTGACATTCGGCTGTTGGAAGGGCCTCTGTTATTTTAGACAGGCTTCACCTACTTTCCCCATGACAGGGTGAAAATCTATCCACGTCCCTTGTTAGGTATATTAACTTTTTAATCCTTAGGTCCAGGGAATGGTACTTACATGACAATGGAATAAATATCACTTTTGTGGCTAACAGTCTGATGGAGCCAAGGATCTTGAGAGGAGACATGGACCCTGGGTTACACAGCTTGGCCCTAAATGCTCCCCCATGGATCTTCACGGGAGTCAGAGGCAGAAGAAAAAGAGGCGATAGGTGCGTGACGGCACACAGGCCACAAGTCGAAGGATGCCGCAGCCATCCAAAGCTCTCTTGGAGGTCAAGTACTAGATTCTCCCTGACGGCCCCTAAGAGGACATGCCCTTGCTGACATTGTGATTTCAATTCCAAGAAACTGACTGGACTTTTCTATTAATTGAAGTAAAAAAATATCATATTGTTTTAAGCCACCAAGTTTGTAGTGATTTGTTATGGCATCTCAGGAAACTAATACAACATCTAATCCTTGTCCAATGAGAAAATAATACATGTATTTCTAGTGGTAATGTCCACTGTTTAATACTGTGTAGTTATTACAGCATTTTTGCAAACCATGTGATCATACTACCAAAATAAAAGCAAACAGATATTGTTACTATTAATGTTCAAGTTAGGACACTTGCTGAAGGAGCAAGTCACCTTAAGTCCTACAGAACTCTTTTACCCTGGAACACACCTGGTGAAGTAAAGAATGCCGGATTCCGTGGTGAAGCCTCCTGCTGTATCTCCCTAATCAACATTATTGCACCTTGAGGTACAGTTTATTTACCTGAAAGATGGAGAAAAGTGGACTTCAGAGAGGTTGTTACTTGTCTAAAACAGGCCATAAGTAAAGGGTTGGTCAGGTCCATTTCCTAAACCCATGATTTTTTTTTTTTCATAAGTGCCATAGGCAACGATAGAGCTATCTTACTGCCAAAGTCAAAACGGACTAGAATGACAGTCGGGCTAGTTGTGTGTAGCATTTATGTTAAGGACCAATTTAATCATGTTATATCCATCAATATTTTAGTCCCTGCAACAATCCACAGAGACACTCATGCCTTAATATGTCTATGAACATTCTATATTACTGGAGGAAAAGGACTTGGGTCTAAAACCTTGAGATCAGGGAGAATACATTGGATTATCCTGGCGAGCCCACTGTAATCACACAGGTTTACAAGAAGAAAGCAGGAAGATCAAAGCCAGAAGATGATGTGATCTAGGAAGCGGACGGTCAGAGTCCGGAGACCTGAGGGTGTTATGCACTGGCCTAATGATGGCAGAGAGGCCCTGTGACGAGAAATGCAGGCGGTCTCTAGTCACTGGACAGGCTGAGATTTCTCCTGGAGCCCGAAGGAACGGGGTCATGCCTCGTTTTTTTCTGGCCTCTAGAACTCACAATTCACTTTTTTCATTGTGCTGAAACCCACTAAGCTTGTGTTGCAGCAGCAATAAGAACCTAAAAATAACTACACCCTCATCTTATGAATGAAGCACAGCGAGTTGAATAATATGCTATAAGGTCCCACAGCTGCTAAACAGAGGCCAGGCTAGCCTCTCTTCTACCAACTCCAGTTTTCAATTTCTTTCCTCCTTTTCCTCTTACATTTTAATGACTAGATAGTAGTACTCAGTTTGCAAGACTATTTAAATTACTTCATCCATGTTCTAAATAAATAAACCAAGCATATTTTCTGAAGTGTGATTTCTAAAGTTGTTTTTAAAATAGAATTCTCTTTCTCAGACTCTCCTACGAGAAACCAAAGCAGTTTTGTGTGGATTTCCAAAAGGGGAGGTACGGGAGCAAAATGATCTAGCCTGTTTCCCACCTGTCTTCCCAATCTAAGAATCCTAGTCAGAGGCCTTAAAACAATCTGAAATTCTCCCTCCAAGGAGCATGCTTCTGAATGTCATTCCCATCAAACCACTTGGGAGCCAGCCGCACAGACAGGACCAGACATCCACAGGAAGCTGCTGTTTGACCTGCACAAGGTCAAACTTTCCTCTATTTTTTAACAATGTTGATCAACTCCTGCTGATTTATCTGAATTAGCATTATGTTAATGATATTGATATTTTCAAGGGCTTTGAAATACCTGACACTAGCAATTTCTCTCCAGGGAAATTTACACTGTCACCCTAAATTTCAAAATGCCAAAAGGTGACCCAATCAGGTTTCCTGGATATATTTTAAAATTACAATAGCTAATGAATATATGTTTTATGTAAACCTCCCCAGCAACATTTCAAAGGAGGTATCTCATCTTCCATTTGCACTTTTAATTTTTTTTTTAATTATTAAGTTTATTTATTTCTGTATGTGTATGAATGAACGGTCCGCATGCAGCTGTGGCACCCGTGTCGTGCAACGGCACGGAGGCCAGAAGAAAGGGTCTCGGATTCCCTGGAGCTGGAGTTCTCCTGGAAAGTGGAGGTTCAAGACGGTTCTCATCTTTCTCAGGCCAACATGTGGGGCTGGGATCGAACCCTGGTCCTCTGTTAAAGAGCATCGGGGCTCTTAACCGCTAGCCATCGCTCCAGCCCCCCCCATTTTGCCACTTTTTTTTGTAATAGTTTTTTTTGAGTGCTTTGTGCTTTCCATACATTTTTTCCAATTCAGGTCGGGCTTATTTCCATTTTCCCTCCCCCCCCCCCCACCACCCCAAAACCCCAGCCCCAGGTCATGCATTCGGCCATAAACTGTCCTGCATCTTTCTCATCATTTTTTTTTTTTCATTTTTTAGCTATAAGTTGTAATCTCCATGAGTAAAAAGCATCCTTCATGCAAAAACCTATCTGCAGGCTGTTTGTGCCCAAACACCTACAGCCCCACCATCCATTGTGGGGTGACAGGTTGTTTGTTTCAATCAAGTTGATCAATGAGTGTCCAGACTACATTGCTGTAGTTTCCAATCACACAATTCAACCCCAATCGGCAGCCATTACAAATCTACTACCACGCCCCATCTTCGAGGTTTCCCTAGGCTTAGAAAAGGGCCCACAGTGGGAGAAGAGTAAAACATCCCACTCTCTCTGGAGCGTGTTGACTTGGACGCGGGTCAGTCTGGCTGTGTCCTTTCAATGCCTTTCAATGGGCTGATAGTTTTTTTGTCCAGGAATAACTTTCGATCCTACTAATGAAAACAGCAATTAGATATATAGGTAGTTAAGCAGCACTAATAGTTATGGTAGGTTTAACTTTAGCATAGACAACATGGTTGGATATGTGAATCCTGAATTACAATTTTTTTTCCTTCCTTTCTGGTCCCATTTTTTCCCCGTTCCCCCCTGTCAAATATGACAGGGCGTAACGGTTGCTTATAACATCTCCTAACCTGTAGAGGATGTATGCTTGTGGCATCATCTGTGAATTGTTTCTCCAAGTGGAGAGCTAATAGCCAATTATTAGAGAGCTAATAGCCAATTTAATTTGGGACATACAGGCACAACAAATGGCTTGCCAGCCTCTGCTGCAACATAGTTTCCAGGCAGTGATGTGGGTAGATGTGCTGACGGTGGAGTCTTTGTTGACTCAGGGAGACCCAATTTCTTTTATTGTGTTTAGTGGTGGCCGTTGGGTAACAAACACTCGCCTCCCCCCTCTTCTCTCGTCTCTCCCTTCTCTGCCCTCCCCTCTGATGGCATTCCAGATGCCATCTGTACCTTTGCCAACTTTTTGCAGGTGTGGTTCTTCAAATAAAACAATCCCACAAAAAATCCTCCCATTTAACGTCAGTCTTTTTTTTGTTTTCTTGTTTTTTTCTTCTTTTTGGTTTTTCTTCGGCAGCAGGGTCTTATATTTTTTAGCCTTCTCCTCCCTGTAGGGAAATCCCAAATTAGTAGAGCAAGGAGCCCCGTACCTTTTGTGGGGGGGGCAGTGGATCTAAATCCCCTGGCCAAAACAGACATCCGACCTGGTAAGAAGAATAATCCAATGCTGAGGTCAGAGCTCCTGTATTAATATATTTTGCCGAAGTGCAATAATAGCCCTAGCTAGGACTTTAGTATTATATTTGGTTCCGAACATAGTATAATCCTTTTCACAGTTCCTGATGTCTAGTAAGTTATCCAATTAAAGAAAGCAGTTTTATTAAAACCTTAAAAAAAATAATAATAATAATTATTTTATAATAATAAAAAGAAAGAAAAAAAAAAAAAAAAAAAAAAAAAATTAAATTATTAAAAATATTAACAAAAAAAAATAAAATTTTAAAACTTAAAAAAAAAAAAAACATATAACGCAAATTATAAAAATACTAAAACTTAAATTAATAAATTAAAAAAATTACCTTAAAATTAGTAAAACTAGTAAATTAAATGATACACCAACTTAAAAAAATTTTAACACTTAAATTAATCATACCCAGGGTTTAGAAGAAATTACCTCTAATAGTTGTCTCCCATTTCCAGTTGGGGAGCGCCCTCCTCATTTTGAATATTTTCTCCTTGTTCTATGGGTGGGAAGGCAAAGAAGTCTCTCATATCAGAACCGTTGTGGCACCTAGAAGGTAAGTTTCATTAGGACTCATTATAACGAGTTGTTACATGTAGGATCCACACAGAAGGGTTCGATGTTTATGGCAAATCTGAGGTATTTTCTTCCTTTGGAAAGGTTACAGCAGACGGGTCAGCCTTTCTGTTGTCTCTTTTTGGTGCATCCTACTCCATGCAAACCTGTACTTTTCTTTCTCGGCCGTTAAGTTGGTGACGTTTTGTTCTGTTGGAACAAACAAATCGTTTTTCCCATAGTGAGTTGTAAGATTTGAATTGCAAAGGTTTGATGAAAAGGTTTCATGTCTTGCCTGTCATCCCCACCCCCCCCCCCCCTTTTTTAAGCGTATGAGTCTCCAGAAGACATTTGTATTATACAGGACGATAGGGTGGAGTCAAGGCACAGATTGCAGCAAATTCACCCATGTTGTTTTTTGGGTGACTATATATGAATTACTTGGGAGCAAACTTTTAATGTTTACACGTTAAAAAATCATCTTAAAGAGAATGCTACAAGGTGATACTGTTCCAACATAGAAATTATAGAGAACATTTGTATGTGTCAATCCCAAGTTCTTGCTCTACAGAGTTTAAAATGTAAAGCAAATGTGGGCAACAGCAAATTATAACTCCATTTAATTCAGATGCATTACCATTTTTTTATCAGATTCTGTAACCAATGTTGTTTAATATTAACATATTTACTTTTACTGTTACGAAGTCCTAAACACCATGATGTGGTCATGTAGAAAGTGTCCCTAGAATGGCGAAACTGGGTACTTGCTGACTCACGTCAAACAAACGTCAATTAAATATGCAGTAATCGAATATACACCCTGTCCCTCTCCCACCCATCACCCCGTTCCAATTCACCATTTCATCCATTTTCTGATGCAGTCTTTCGGTTATTGTTCTTTTACTATGCACCCATCTCCATGAGAAATATTAATAATCTGGGTTTGTTGGTAATTAGCATCTCCACATATAGGGACCACATTTGTCGTTTGTTTTTTCTGGGACTGTGTTATACTTCACTTAAAATAATGTCTTCCAGCTCCATCCATTTACACCTCTGCAAATTTCATGAATGTTGTCCCTTTAAACTGGCTGCATATATGACATTGTATACATGTACCCACATTTTCCTCTATCCACTCGTCAGTTGAAGGCAACCTGTGCTGGTTCCAGTTTTTTGCAATTGTGAACAGAGCTGCAAGTAAACATAGCTGGTGTGCATGAATCTTTGCAGTAAGTTGTGTCTTGTGGGTATATACCCAGGAGTGGTAATGACTGGGGGGGTCAAATGGAAGGGTCATTTTGAGTCGTCTAAGGGTTCTCCACACGCGTTCCTAAGTGGCTGTACAAGTTTACAATTCCCACCAGCAATGGATGGTGTTCCCCTTTCCCCCACAAAGTCCCCATTTGCACTTTTAAAAAGCAAGACTATGGGTGGTTAAATGACTCTGCTGTGGTCCGACCTCAGTCAATCGAGCTCTGAGATATATATGCTCTTTTGAGATTTTACACAAAGAAGCATAAAATGCTGTTAGGAAAAACGAATTCTAAAATCTAAACTTTTACTTGCCAAACTAGTTAAGCTCTTTTTAAAAAAAAAATATTTATTTATGGCCGGGCTTGGTGGCCCACGCCTTTAATCCTAGCACTTGGGAGGCAGAGGCAGGCGGATCTTTGTGAGTTCAAGGCCAGCCTGGTCTACAAAGTGAGTTCCAGGACAGCTGGGGCTACAGGGAGACCCTGTCTTGAAAAAGACCAAAAAAAAAATTATTTATTTATTTATTTATTTATTTATTTATTTATTTATTTATATGTGTGTATGAGTGTACTGTCTGCATGTAGTTTGGTGCACCTGTGTTGTGCAATGCTGCGGAGGTCACAAGAGGGCGTTGAATTCCCCTGGAACTGGAGTTAAAGATGGTTCTTAGCCACCTTGTGGGTGCTAGGAATTGAACCCGGGTCCTCTGCAAGAGCAGTTGGTGCTCTTAATCGCTGAGCCATCTCTCCAGCCCCCATATCCAGCCCCTAGTTAAGCTCTTAAAGCTCTGGTTCCCTCATGTGTTTACAACAAGGTAACAATAACATTTCCACATAGGTCTTCACTAAATGAGCTGCTCATATAAGGCTACTGGAATAAAGATACCCCACACCCCCTTTTAGATTAATAATAATAATAATAATAATAATTACAGTGATAAATGAGACTTTTCTCAAGTCACTCTTCATGATTCCTGTTCTATCCAGACTCATGTTCAGAGAAACCTTAGAATGTAAAGGAGTAAGAGAAGTTCCTTTGAGACTCATCACAGTTCCTCTCAAGCCCTACACACTGCTGTTGGAATTACCTACATGCTTAGAAAATTTCAGGAAGTTATTTTCATGTCAAGCTCTGGCCAGGTCCCTCCTGGAATTCTCTTCCTCAGATTCAGGTACCTCCAGTGAAAGTTATTTTGTACTTTCATGTGATAATTGATTTGAAGGTCAGCATTGGATAGACCCCAAGACATGATCACAGGGCCTGTGTTTCACTTGAGGATTGAAGTCGGGAAGATATAAAATGCAGTCTCAGCTCTTCCTATTGGGACCTGAGCTATTTCACAAAGGGGCCTCTTAAACTTTAGTGGTAGCCTTCCTTTTAAATCAATGCTTCATTCTTTCTTCCTTTAACCCTTCCTTGAAACCAATGAATAACTCAATTGGAATACCATCTTAGCTACTTATGGAAAAATAATTATTTTTCTTTTAGAGCTTTATAACTTTATAAGGAGGTGATTACAACAAATTAATCTCTATTAAATGTAGCCAGCTGAGAAAGGTATAATGCTCAACTGGCTGTAGTGTGATGTCTGCAAAGTACATCCAGACTGGAAATGAAAAATAACAGACTTCCTTACACCTGCTCTCTAGTCTCAGAACCTCCAGGGGTTACTCTTCCCGTCAAGTTTCCTGATAGCACACAGACTTGCATAAGAAAAATAATGACTTGGAATTGTTACAAATATGAAAGAAAGTACCATAAAGGCTTTCAATCTCAAGGAGAAAATGAAATTGAATATTTTCCTTAGGTCCAAAGAAAAATCAAGGTTTAAAAAAAAAGATTAATAATAAAATTAATAGCCAACATGAGAATATTTATGTGTTATTCTTACCATTATATTTGCCTCAAGTGTACTTAAAAGTAAGTTTTGTTTATTTACCATGCATATCATTGCAGTAGAAGTTTGCTTGCCTGGACATCATGTGCAGGTACAATAGCCCTGTTGTGATGGTTTTTTAGACATAGCACCAAAGGAACTGATCCATGAAAGAAAGAAATGAAATTAGAATACATTTAAATTATCTGACCTATGAAAGAAGGGTAAGAAAATGAAAAGACAATGCAGGCATGGAGTACACACAGTCCTTATTGTGTAACCATGGAAACACAAATGAAAACTACCACGAGATATTCATACCTGCTAGAATGGCTCAAGTCTAGAAGATACTAATACCAATGCTAAGGGCATGGAACAAAGAACTCTTCAAACAGCTGGTAGGAATACAAAATGGCACATATCCCCTTTGGAAGAGAGTTTGTCATTTTCTTAAGAGACTATGCGTACTTTTTACCATTTATTCCTGGGATCACGCTCTTTGACACCATTCAAAGGAGCTGAAAACTCATATCCATGAAAAACCCTGCACAACTGACTGTTTGCATCATCTTTATTTCACAATTGCCAAAACTGAGAGGCGACCAAGATTCTTTCCAGCCAAGCATGGTGATGCACGCCTTTAATCCCAGCACTTGGGACCCAGAGGCAGGAGGATTTCTGTGAGTTCAAGGCCAGCCTGGTCTACATAGTGAGTTCCAGGACAGCTGGCATTAAAGGGAGACCCTGTCTCAAATAGACCAAAAATTCTTTACATTGTGAAAGGACATACAAACATTGATATATCTAGATACTAAAATTCTATTGAGCCCAAAAAGGGACTTATCAAACCATGAAACACACTAGAGAAACTTAAAAGCTATTGATAAGTGACCCAAGCTAATCTGAAAATGCTATGGACTGCACAATTCCAACTATAATGCTTTTTATTCAGAGAAAGGAAAACCTACAACTATAGAAACATAAGAAGTCATGGTCTTCAAGTAGAGCATGGAAGAGTTTTACATATTCGTTTTGAAAGTGCCCACTGCAAAGATGTATCTGTCTAAAGAGTGTGCTACACAAGAACTAATCCTAGTGTGAACTATACAGTGTTTGATAATAATGTGTTAACAGTAGTCCACCAGTTTTAAGGAGGGTACCATTTTGGTCATGGCTGTTGATCATAGTAGAGGTTATACATGTGGCGGACAGCGAGACATGCAGGAACTCTCTGTACTTTCAATACATTTTCCTATGAACCTAAAACTGTTCTAAAAGTAAACCTTTTTGACACAGCAGCAGCAAAGGCCCATTAAGGGAAATTAGCTTCTTCTGCTCAAAAGAATGAAATAAATCTCTGGTTTGAGGAGACCTACTATTCCGAACTATCCAGAACATAAATTAATCCAGTTGGACTGGTCAATTACCTAGACAAGGGACCACCCCTCCCTCAGGAAGGTGAGACCACCTCTAGAAAGGTGAGTTTACCTTAAGCTAAGCTATGGACAGAGGCAGAATAATTTTCTTTGTAATGGGATAACCTACTTTTCCTTCCTGGAAGCCCCACCTCCTACTACAGTCCCTACAAGCTGCCACCAGGTCCAGCTGGCTCTGTCCACCTTTCTGAGTAGCTGATTCTTTTTCTCTTGGTTCTATCTTTTTGATGCGGGCCAGAGGCTTGCTCTGGTACTCCGGACTTCCTTCCTCTTTCTCTGCAGCCCTCTCCTGCCATGTGGCCGCTTATCCACCATGCGACTGACCTCCAGGCCATCTGCACTCATAAGGAACAGCTCGGCTCTTTTCCTTCTCTCCCCCCTTCTCCTCCTCCAGGCAGCTGCTGAGATTTACAGCTTCCTTGCCCTGGGGGTTCTCTTTTAAACTCTTAATAAAACTGTCCTCTTTGAATAAACTGTGGTTTTGCTTGGCTTTCAAACTTTTTCTGCCTTTTATTATTTCATCATCAGAAAGAATGACCCTGTTCCTGGAACTCTAGAAACTATTATTGTGTTTAAGGCAATAGTACTTTGATGCAATCTTACTGCTTCCATTGATTAGGAAGGAGCTAAGGTCCTAATAGACGATCAAATATGGCATGATTATTTCATCATTCTGGTATGTCTCAGGATCCAAGTTTAGTCTCAAATGTAACAAGCATGCATCCCTGTGGTTGCAATATCACTCAACGTTTCTTAAGTATTTGGTAGGGGTTCCGGAAGCCCATGATCCACCCTCTCCCCCAGGAGATGCCCATCTCCCCAGGTCTCCCCTGGCTCCCACACTTCCTGCACCTTGATCCACATATGAGCCTGCTACTAGTTAATGGGAGCTTTCTGGCAGTGACATAGAGGCAATTACATTAGCATGCACTTCTATACATCTTTTCAAATAGGCCACAGCTCTTGAAGTAGAAATGTCATTAGAAGGACCCCCCTAACACACCCCACCACTTTCCCTCAAATCGATTCCACTAAATTTGGAAAGAAAATGCAACAAGGGTTTTTTTTTTCTCTCTCTCTCTACTCATGGATCTCTATTTTAAACACACATACCTTTTACCCTGTAAACAATGGAACAGGGAGAAGCCCAGCTTCCGGTGGACAAACCTCCATTAATAACCTGGATTAATGGCAAGCAGCAGTGCTCTGGTCTTCCTTCCCTTGTGCTCACTTTCACAGACTTGAAATGAGTAATGCCATTAATAGGCCTCATTTACAAGCTGGCAGAAGGTTGCCCCACCAAAAGCAGGGGTGATGATTAGTTTATTTGAAGGGGAGAAAATTTAGTGCTCTCATTTGGGAAGCCAGATCATCAAAGAACCAGGCTGTTCTTTCAAAGAAATGAGGGGTGTGCGTTCAGTTTGTTCATTTTCTCTTCAAAGCTCTTCTTTCAAAAGGGAGATTACAGAAGAGGAAATGCATGCTTTCATCCAAATGATGACTGTGTTACACATAGTCATCTGGCTGTATTTTCATTGTGCACCAAATCACCAGAATCTTCCACTTCCTTCCCCGCCCCCCCCACCTCTAAGTGCACTGCTCAGGGGTTTTCTCTGAGGGGGGAAAAAATACAAGCTAGAAGTCTCTATTCTCTGGCTCAATATTGCTTAATATTAATTTGCTGAGTACCTAGTATGAGCCTTAAGAGGCCTGCAAGGTATAAAAAATAAACAAAACATTGTTCTGAACCCCCAGACCTTCACATTAAAGAAGCAGATCAGGAGAGAAGCTGCATGAATAAGGGTATCTAAAACACAATGACCAGAAAAGAAGGTGACTGGTCCTACTTTGGTGTGTCTCAAAAGGCTTCAGAGAGGGGAGGTTCCTGAATGAATAACTGATAAGCAGTGGGTGCACTTCTAGAAAAGCAATGTCATCCCTGCAGCTCTAGCAACAAGCACCGATGCCCAGAGGCCTCCTGCAATCAGCTTAGTGTGGGTATGTGTGCAGGAAACCTCAAAGAGGCGGGAGAGTCCAGCGAAGCCCAAGAATAGAAGGGCATATTAAGGCATTTACAACTTACCCCATGAGCAAGGAAAGGCCATGGAGAATAACACAAATGTGTATGAGCTTTGGAAAAATCACTGCTGATGTGACAGCGAGAGCAGTCAAGAAGAGCTGTAGGGAGACACAAGTCTATTGCAAAGGACCAGCCCTCCATGCAGGGGAACAGATCCAGAAATGGAGGTGTAACACGGAAAGACAGAGTGTTTAGAACCCAGGGGCAGAGCAGAAGAGGCACTGGGACAGGGGCTCCAGTTCTCACCTTGGGCCTTTTGAGAATGGGAACCGAGAATCAAGCAGGGGAACCAGGCTGGGAAGAAAGGAAAGGAGTTCAGCTTTTCCGGAGAAGCAGCACCTGAGAGATAAAGCACACAGTGAGGCTGGTGGGAGGGCTCAGCTGGTAAAGGCCTTGGCCACTAGGCCTGGGAACTTGAATTTGATTGTGACAATCCACGTGGTGAAAGGTCAGAAGCAGCTTCTGAAAGTTATCGCCTGACCTAAACACACACACACACACACACACACACACACACACACACACACACACACTTTTAAGAATGCTGCTATGTTTCTACATTAACTATTCTATCACTATTATATTTTTTGTACTTATTCAGATCCAATCCCCCCTCTTTTCTTTTTCAGATAGATCTAATATATCTCCTCTCAAGCGCCTTTGTAAATCTAGGTTGAACCTGAACTGCTGATGGTCTTGCCTGCACTTTAAGAGTGTTGGAATGGCAAGCCTGGTTGTATGTAGTACTGGGAGTAGAACCCAATTCTTCATGCATGTGAGGCAAGCATATGACACCTGTTCTAAAAACTTTTTTTTTAAACTTCAACTATTTCAGAGTACAAAGGCTTATGAGTAATGGGTAAAATAACAGAAAGATGAGGTTGAGACATCAAGATTACACTCATGAGACAGGACTCTGCCTGCCTAGAGAAAACGCAGGAATACACAGCTCTGATTAGGCAAGAATCCTGCCTGGAGCAGAGGCCCAACACACTCGCTCATGTGTGCAGACAAATCAACTCAGACAGAACAGAGGCGAAACTTGGTTGGGAATATCTGGAGCCACGTACTGGGGCGAAGTGACAGCAGAGGACAGCACAAGGATAGAGCCTTACCTATAAGGGGTGCAGAGTACAGTTTAGTTTGGACTGATAACAAGAGGTGGGTGACACAGGTAAGTCTTTCTGGTTTGGTAATAGTGACGCCTGGACAAGTGAGACAATGGAAAAGGTTAACAAAAGAGAAGTCCATTGCAGGGGATAAAGGATGGGAGAGGAGGCTTAGGGATCACGGAACTGTCAGAGTAAAATACTGAGTTCAGACATAAGGGTAGTCTCCTATGCATAAGAAGCCAATTTTAAACTTAGCACTGAACGAGGCATTTTAAAGGGCAAGCTGGAGTGGAGGCAGGAATAGTACGCTGCCTCAGTCAAAACACACTCTCCGCAGATCTAAGCAGTTTATAGTGCACAGTGATGAAATTGAGATACTAAGTGCTTGATGCTGTGACGAGAGTTACAGCGATATGACTACTGCTATGAAAGGAAATTAGACTAATTTGGATTTAATCCCCATTGACTCGTATCTGGGGTAACATTGCAAAAGGAAACAGAGAAAACAAAACTTCCATTTACAGAACAGAAAGAATCATCCCATTCGGTGTTCATAGGTAATGAACATTTGGAAAAATTCAGTAGACAAAATTGCCAATCAGTGACCCTAACATCCTTAATGGACCTGTCAAAGCCAAGGCAGAAGGTACTAAAAAGACACAGACGATCCCTGCACTCCTGGACAACCTGCCACTGACCGACTTCCGTGAGAGGAAGGCTTTTATAAGGACTTAGTTCTTCAACTTAATTGCATCCTTGAATTCATATTAAATATATATCTGCATCTCCATAATAATGCTTCAGTCTATGAATATATGTATGAAATGAAGACTCATAAACATGTAAGAAATGCCTGAAAACTTCAACTCAATCATCCATGGGAGTCAGCAGCTGTCTAACATGTGGAACAATGAAGACAGATAATCCCAGAATAAACAAGCCCCAAAGGCCCCAAAACGAAAACAAAAAGGAAAGAAAAGAAGTCAGGAATTCATGACACACTGGATCCTTAAAAGAGGACTGAAAGGTTATTCCTGGACAAACTGTCAACCCGTGAAAGGAATCAGCCAGAATTGATCAGAGTCCAAAACGACAGCTCCAGAGAAAGTAAACTGTTTTGCTTCTCGTCCACCTGTGCTCCTTTTCTAAGCCTAGGGAACAATCTGCGGAAGAGGGGGCGTGGTAGAATGTAAGGGCTGTGATTGGGGTGAACAGTGAAACTACAGCAATATAGACTGGACACTCATTTGATCAACTTGATTGTACATACAAGCCCCCCAGCTGGATGGTGGGACCCTTGGGCTATGTGGGTTTGGGCACAACTGCTTGCAAATTGGTTTTACATGAAGGATGCTTGTACTCATAAATTATTACTTATTGTTAAAAAATGAAAAATAAATAAAATATTTTTAAAAAGAGAGCAAAGGCAAGTCTGCAGAGGCAGCTGGCTCTGGAGAGGACTATTCTACCTGGTCAGGCTGCAAAGGGAACAGAGTTCAGTTTAGCAATTGCGTTGTTCTCGGCAAGGCACTTCCTCTGCTAAATGCTTCAAATGAACAGACAGCCAGGTGATTTTCTATTCATTGCACTCTATACCAATCTCCTCTTTTCTCTCTATATTATCAACCACTTTTATGTGTTCAAGAGTGTCCCATAACTACTATAGGTAGCAAATACAATTCATAAAGCTTCACGTTTCACACAATTTAAACCATGACCAAGGTAGGAAATTACTTTTATTTAGATATTTTCATGTCCAAACTTTGAATCCGTGTTGGTATTTCCCATTTGAGCCCATAAATACCTTAGGTTGCAGCTACTCCAAGAACGAAGGATAAAATGGCTCCTAGATCTCCAGTTACATTAAATGAAAATCTCTACTATCTAGCAAGTTAAGTAATTAATAAAGATGATGATGACAATGATAGCAGGCTGCTGGTATGTACTGCTAATGAAAGCAAACCTGAACGACTCAGTCTCTGAAGCCGTTATTTCAAATGTAAAGCAATGAAGGTTGTTCTTATTAAGGAACAGTAATGTGCCTTGAATTGGGGGTGGTGGCTTTTAATTGCTAATGAGACTGTGAAACTTCAATATTTTTCTGAGGTTAATCTGCTGAGGAATGAGTAGGAAATAATGTGAGAGGTGGCTATAAAGAAAGAATATTTGTCCTAGACAAGAGCTGGGAAGGAACAGTTCCCCAGCAAAGGCAGAAAGGGGCTGCACTGTTAATGAGGCACCTGCAAAGTTTTTCCTAGCTGATTGGTTGACATTTTCCTTGCTAGTATGTTATTATTCACCTTGTAAAGTGACTTCATTTCACATCAGAGCATAGTATTACCTCTGAAGAAGCCTAAGGTTTTTTTTCATGCTGCTGAACAATCTGTCTGTTCAGATCAAACTTACTGAGCTCCTACTAAGTGCCAGAATGTGTGGAACAGGAGAGCTAACCATCTGCTTAGTCCTGGCGAAAGGTAGGGAAGGTCGGCATGTGGCACTCACTCTAGGCCCCACCCCAGCACAATGACCAGCAACATGAAATGGCTCATTTAGTCAGAGTTCTCAAAAAGAAAAGAAATAGATAAAACAGAAAATGTCCTTTTTAGATTTGAAAAAGTTTACAAATAAAATACAGGACACTAAGTTAAATTTGAATTTCAAACAAGAATTATCTGTTTAATATAAAAGTAGCTGGCAAACACTGCATGGGGATTACTTCTATTAAGAACTGTTGGCTTTCTGAAATTCCCATTTAACTGTGCATCTCTATATTGGTAAGACATGGTAGGCTGGAGCCCCAAGGAATATAAGAGAAGTCCTCAGGGAGAGATGGGAAGCAAAAAGGAATGAAAACTGAAAAATTAAACAACTGGTTCACAGTGGATGCTTCCTGCTCCTTGCTTTCTTCTCCTTCCCCTCCTCTCTGTTCCTTCTCACTGTTAGGCCACGCGGAGAAGTGCTTGCTCCAGTGTCAAGGAGCACACTACTGCTAAAACAAATAGCTCTGCAACAAAAGATGACATGCAACTTCCAAATAGGAGAAATTTGAGAGGGGAGAAAATAGAGAGGGAGGGAGGACCACAAGTAAAATAGGTAAGGTGGAGGGGATCAAAACTATAAAACTGTATGCACAAAACAACATGCTCAACGGAGTGACAGAGCAACTTAGAGCATAAGAGAAGATATTCAGAAATCATATATATGATAAAGGTTTAATATAAACAATATATGAAAAACCCTGCAATTCAACAAAATCAACCTGATTTAAAATGGACAAAGAGATTGAACAGAGTTTTCTACAAATGGACAAATTTACACAACAAAGAATCCTCAGTATCTCTAATCATTAGTGACCTGAAAACCAAAACCATGAAATGTCACCTCATACCCAGTAGGCTGGCTACTTCAAACAACCTAGGAAAGAGAAAACATGTATCAAGGATGAAAAGAAATTGCATTATTTCATTGTGTGTCACTTCGTTGTGTATTATTGGGAAGGTAAAGTGATATAGTCACATAGGAAACAAGAAAAAGGCTCCTGAAAGAAAAACTAAAATGCAATGCAATACAGCAATTTTGCTCCTGGGTATATGTTCAAATTAACTGAAAGCAGTCTTGACGAGATCCTTTAAGACCTGTGTTCAGAGCAACATTTTTATTTTATTATTTTTTTAATTTTATTTATTTATTTATTTATTTATTTATTTATTTATTTAATGTGTATGAATGTACTGTCTGCATGTAGGTTTGTGCACCCGCGTCATTCAATCCCTCGGAGGTCAGAAGAGGGAGTCAGATTCCCCTGGAACTGGAGTTACAGACGATTCTCAGCCGCCATGTGGGTGCTGGGGATTGAACCCGGGTCCTCTGCAAGAGCAGTCAGTGCTCTTAACTGCTAGGCCATCTCTCCAGCCCAAGAGCAACATTTTTAACAGTAGGCATCAGGTGGACGTAATGCAAATGCTCATCGCTGAATGGAGAGAATGTGGTTCATAAGTACAATGGAATATTATTGCTCAGGTTAAGAAAGAAGAGAGCTTTGTTATGTTCATATGGATGAACCCTGGGGACAGCATGCTAAGATAATCTCCCCCAAAGACAATGCCCTTTGAGGCCAGTTATATCAGAGACTTAGAGTTGTCAAATTCATAAAGAGAGAAAATAGAAAAACTGGCAAGGGAGACGGGAATGAGGATTAGTTTGATAGTGGGTGAGTTTCAGTTCTGCAAGATGAAGAGTTCAGATGAGGTGCAGAATGACAGAACTACTAAGTTATCCATTTTAAAATGGTTAAAGTGCTAAATTTTATGTTATCTGTATTTTACAAATAAAAATGAAGAGAGAAATTTGCAATCAAAAGTGTCTACAGATAAATAAAAGGACATACCATGATACATACTTTCTGCCATTCATTTTTTGGTTCTATTTTTCTCTTTTAAAAATCAATCTATAAGGTATGCCTTTTCAACAAAACTCTAATTTCCATGGGATCAGGGACTAGGTGAGGTGATTTGAGCACACAGTATACTTATGATAAATCTTTGATAGTTGGCTGAAATGAAATTAACATATTAATATTTGGTTAATCTTCTTTGGGGTCTCAAACATTAAACCTCTATTCTCCTTGAACATAATCAGTAGGTGGAGGAGAAACTATCCTGCAGGAAGAGCTACTCTAAATGACAGAAAAGTCTCAACAAGAGGGACTCTATTAAATTCTCTTAATGAGGTGCCCAGAGGACTGGTGCCACTTGACAAGCCTCCTGCCTAGCAGCCTTCTAGGGCAAATAGCTTGGTACGCAGGCTCTCTAAGCCCTGGCTTCTGCTTCAACTCCCACTCCTCTCCCTTGCAAACTGCCAACTTCTCTTAAGCTGTGCTCTTCATCGAGGCAAATTTGCACCATTCACTTGGTTTCCAAGCCTTACTCAGAATCTCTCTGGTCTGAAGCCAAGCATTCTCCGTTCCCCATCTCTGCAAGAAGTACTCCTTACGAGCAGCCTTTGGAAGACCTCCGCTAATGACTGCCGTCTCCAGGACTCACTAGGGTTTGTTTAAAGTTAACTTTTCCTATGTCTTCCTCTCTCAGGGAGAGGTCATTTCCAGTCATAAACTGTCTCCGACTGCCTCCGTGCCATTCACACTTGAATATCTCAAAGTCACTGCAATATCAACATGTCCCATGAACCCGTGAGGCTGTCTCAGGAACTAGGGCCTCTTCCTGCACAAGCCCCAAACATGCCATATTTATTGCCTACTTTTCTGGCATTCAACACTGATTTTTCATGAAGTTCTGGAACATTTTCCCCATGTCTAAATATCTCTGCATCCATCAACTTCTGGTTGTCTCCATCATCAATCAAGCCAAGTTTTATTTCAATAAGTCTTGTTACTACTTAGGTCTGATAAAGCCTGGATCAGGAAAAAACTACCTTTGAAGAGTTTATTCTAGAGATCTCCTGAGGCCAGCGGAAGGAAGAGCAGGAAACAGGTGGGAACTGAGTGCCTCAGCAAGGCTGATTGTTGATCCCTTAATCCAGCTGTCTTTGGCTTGATTGGCTTTTGTGGCTGTGGGGTCAGAGTTATCCTCCCAGCTGGGATTAAAGGTGCTGTCTTTGGCTTGGTTGGCTTTTGTGGCTGTGGGGGCGGAATTATCCTCCCAGCTGGTATTAAAGGTGGGGTTGTGTGACTCTTGAGATCTCCTGAGGCCAGCGGAAGGTACCAGGGCAAGGGCTGAAGAGTGCCGCCTCCCCCCCAACTGGGATTATGAAGGCATCTGAAGGAGGCAAGCAAAGCAAGCCTTCAATACAGTGAAGAGGCATTTAGGACTCACATTGGAATACAGGCAAGGAGAGGCCCATATGCCAGGAACATGAAGAAGAGACAATACAGGAAAGGGGCAGGATAATCCAGCACCAAGCTCTAACAACCCTATGGAAGACTCCTGCAGTGCAATCCCTCTGGGGATGCCCCAGGAGACAGATATCAGGAACACAATTGGGAACATATCTAAAGAATTACAAGATTATAAAGAACAAATCAAAGAACTAAGAAAAGAGAATGAAGAACTCAAGAAGGACCTACAGAGAGAGAACAACAAACTCCCAGAAGGAAGTAGAAACACTGAAAGGATCCCATGCTGAAAAAGATAAGGAAACCAACCAGGGAATCAAAGAGCTACAAGAAGAGATTGAGAAGCTCCAAAAAGAAGTAGAAATACTAAAGAAATCAGAAGAGGAAATGAAACAGGAAATAAAACACTCATCCAATCAAGAAGAAAGGAGTGGAAAAAGCCTCAGAAGCAGAATGGAGGAAGCAGAACAAAGAATATCAGACCTGGAAGATAACATAGAACAACTAAAAACCTCAAGGAAAGATTATGAAAAATTTAAAAATACACAGAAGTGGAACAACCAGGAACTGTGGGACACTATGAAAAGATCAAACCTCCGC
>VZQC01011714.1:325752-341311 GCA_009823505.1 Rhizomys pruinosus
ATATAACACCCAAAAAAAAAAACAGAAATGATGATATATACAAACAACATATACATATATATATATATATATATATATATATATATATATATGTTATATCCACTAAAATAAATCTGGATTATTTCAAATTAGTATAAATTCATGTAAGCTTGACAGATGTATATTTTGATAAATAAAATGTATCTCCAAATACCAATTAAATAGAGATATCAACTCTAATTATTTTGAAACATTTACTTGTTACATTATTAATGAGAAATCTGGGCCAATTCCCATGTATTTCTCCTAATGCCAAAAGATATAAAATGATTCCATTTATAATTCAAAGCCTGGAGTTACTGCAAGTAAAACAGTTTTACTGTTAAATATTCCAAATCATTAGTGCTATCCAGATATATGCCTTTGGAGAATAGACTTGCAACCTAACACAGACAAATCTCCATTTATTGCAAGCGTAAGAGTGAGAAAAACATACCAAAGTAGCAGAACACATCTTAACCTTCTCGGGCAACTTCTGTGGTTAAAGCTCCCTTCATTAGCAGGAAAGCTAGCAGACAACTAAGATACCCTTGCTTAGAGTTCATGTCTCATGTACCAAATGTGAGTGTGTGTGTGTGTGTGGGGGGGTGTCATGGGAAGCAGGTCAGAACAGGGGAGGGAGTGCCTTTTGACTAGTAGAATTCCCAAGAGAGTCGGAGAGGATTCTAGATAAGACTGACAGGAAAGGGAGATTTTAAGTCTCTCCATTGCTGTGAAGCTTGTGAACTTTGAGAATGCTCAGATAGTTCTGCAAATACCTCCAAGTCTTTCTCAGGTGGGACAAGATTTTTTTTAACTCTTTGTCATTACCTGTCAGCAGCCAGTGGCACATTTGATATTTGGCTTTGTTCCTAGAACAAATGTAAAAGTCATCTCCAAACTGAATTATAGAGTGCGTAGCAGTGCAAACTGTTTGACTGAACTTCACTTTTGAAATTTATCATTTTTTTCTCCTTACATAATCAAAAGCTGCTGTATCTGATGGGGAACCAATTTAACAACTCTGCTTTTAAGTAATAATTAAAGCTCCTGCCTCACAGAAGTTTTATGTCTTTGCAAATGTCAATCCGATCTTAAAGAATCAGAGCTTCTCCTCAGGAGTGCTAACGACACACCCATGAAAAGATAAAATATTGAAATGACTTTTTTTTCTCACTTCTGCAAATCATGGACCAAAGTTAAACCCCAAGTGAACTCCGTACTTTTCATTAAGTCTTATGCTAGCAAGCACTATTTTGCCTTCTAATAACAGAATTCACTGAATTAATGTTAAATACCATGTCACTATGTTGAGGCTGCAGAAAGATTTAAACATCTGAAGTTCAATTATATAGGATATAATTTGAGAATCATGGGATATAATTGCTCTTTGTCAATGAATATGTTTAAACCTACACACAAAAATGGAAACTAAATTGTATGTTATTTTCTCAGTCACAAAATTATTAAAAAGCCTGGCGCTAAGAGAATGAATAAACAGTGATAGATTATTTTCCTTTCCTTGAGTTGACAGGCAAAAGGGGAAAAACTAAGCAGGAGAGAATTCATGCACCAATTATTTATTAAGCATTTGCCCTATGCCAGCTATCATACAGAGGAACTATGAAGTACAGTTTGCTCCACGAATGTGCAGTCTTCTGGGGGGGGTGCACATGGATAGTCAGGGTATATTAAAATGAAAGAGTACATGCCAGACGTGGTGGTACATGCCTCTAATCCCAGCACTCGGGAGGCAGAGGCAGGCAGATCTCTGTGAGTTCAAGGCCAGCCTGGTCTACAGAGCAAGCTCCAGGCCAGCTGGGACTAAAGGGAGACACTGCCTCAAAAAATACAAATAAAGTAAGATAAAATAAAATGAAAGAGTACAATGAAAGACAGGGAGAGAAGGAGGGAGGGAAGAATGGAGGGAGGGAGGGAGGAAGGGAGGGAGGGAGGGAGGGAGAGAGAGAGAGAGAAAACAGAGGAGAGATGTCCGTGCAAGACTGAAAATCAACAGCTCAGAGGAGAGCTGGGACCTTGTAACGACTAGCTATAAAGCAGATAGACAGGAACGATAGGTCTAGAACTACATACCAGCCAGCTGACAGAGGGCTTTGGATAACTCAATAAGCAGTTGTGAGTTAATCCTGTCAGGACCAAGAGGCACTGAGGATTTCCAGAAGAATCCGGATTGGTGTTTTGTATTAATGATTCCAAGAATCAATAAAAGAGGGAATTCTGAGAAGCAGCATTTATTAAGCTGTTATTGTATGCTATGCCTCAGTGAATCCTTAGGACAGGCCTAGATAAATCTATTTCTTGCATGATAATATATCATTACTGAGAAATAGGTCAGGAGAAATTAAATGTCTAAGAATATATAAATTATAAGTAATAAGTCTGGAAGCAAAAGGCCTCCTGGCATAGGAATCCCAATTTTTCCAACTACATAAACATACTGCAAAAATGATGTGAAATTAAGTGTGCACTGGGAATATGCAAGCCGAATTTTAGGAGTAACACATGGATGCTCCAGTAATTTACAAAAGTTATGCTGTTGATGCAAGAGGGATACCCTGACATGGAAGGACAAGAACACTGTTATCTTGTACACACTAACACAGGAACCATGGAGAAGCTGTGAAGTACTGTGCTGTGGGCTATTATCCATGGCTCCCTGTGAACAGAACTTGCTTATGTAAATTACAGTATCCATCGCCGTCAACATCACATCGTCACTATTTGAAGGGATGGCTTCACGCTATTCTCCCCTTTCTTTTTCTATTTCCTTCCTTCTTTGCTTTTCTCTCTTTCTTTCTTCCTCTCTTTCTCTCTCTCCCCTCCCCCTCTCCCTCTTTCCCTCTCTCCCTCTTTCCCTCTCTCTGTATGTGTATCTGTCCATGCGTGAGGAGCTGACTTGTCTAGACAAGGGACCACACTGATAATGCAATGCTCAAACTTTGTTAGTAAGTCACAAGCCTGGGTTGATGGTACCAGGCTTTCTCTGCTGACGTTTCCATGAAACACCACCTATAACTGTTCAGGTGTTTTTTAAATTTTCATCTTATATGTATGAGTGTTTTGCCTGCATGTATATAACTGTGCAGTATCCACGGAGACCAGAAGACAAAAAAAAAGCCAGAGAGAAATCTGGTTCCAGTAGATGTACTTGCAGCGAGGGATATCTGGGTATAAGCCTCGACTAGATCGGACTTAACATTTAGGACAGAAGGCATGAAATCAAGTTGGGGGAGGCTATGGGGAGTATGGATGGGTAAAAGTGTCTAAATTAGATTAAGATCTGTTATATGAAATGTACAAAAGCTCAATAAAGTATTTTTAACTATTTATTTATTTAAATTTTAAGTGTATGAGTGCTTATATATACAGAAGTGTGCCTATGTGTGCAATACCCATGGAAGCCAGAAGAGGTCAGATATCCTAGAGCTGGAGTTATGGACATGTATTATCTGCCATGTGGGTGCTGAGAACTGAACCTGGGTCCTCTGGAAGAGCAGCCAGCATTCTTAACCACGGAGCTGTCTCTCTAGCCCCTGGTCAGTTGCTCTTAGCTGGCTTTCATGACTTCTCTAGTTTCTGAAAGTAAAACTATCATCTAAAAAAGTTGGTTAAAGAATTAGCCCAAAGAGTATTATATCCAGTATCCAGTGAAATAAAACGCCCCACTCATCTGTCTGTTCTGTGTCTGTATTTCTACTGCAAAGATATAATCATTATTTCCACTTCATAGATGAGAAAAACAATCCTGAAAACAATGTCACAGTTGCACTCATGGAGTTTGTGAACATCAGACTTGGCATTCCCCAGTACAAGTAGGTTGATCCCTATGGCCCTTGCTTTAGAAACATAAAATAATGATTAATACTGTGCATTCAAAGCTCAAAGCATTTATACGGGGTCATTTCCACATGCTTCCATAAGGATACCATAGTGTAGATCAATGCATATCATTCTAAGATGGGGAAATGAAAAGTCCATCTTTGTCATTATACTTCAAAGTTAATAACCAATGATAAATACATGAAAAGCAGTGTGTTGGAGACATGAACAGATCAAGCCACATTCTGTGATGGTTTATTCCTCAGAGTGGGTTCTGGGCCACACTAGTCTCACAAGATATTAATTGTTCTAGTAAGTTCCTGAAGTAACAACTATTTTATTCTCTTCTTGTAGGCTCTTACTACCCTCTGGCATAAAAGGGATTTAGTAAATCTTGTAAAATAGAAGTTGCTTAACCTCACTTTAGTTTTTCCAAAATAATGAAAAGTACAAAAGGAAATGTGGCAGAATCTCAGTGATCAAAATCTCAGAAAATCTGACACTTTTAGATTCAATGCCAACAGAACACAAATCAAAAGTTATATCAAGGGATAGATTTTGTGGGATTTTTCATTTAATGTTATAAATAAAAATCATTTTCACCTTAAAACATCATGGGTGCTTACTGTGAGCCAGGTGTTTTTCTAGGTCAGTGACAGTCAGGATGAAATAGTGTGTTGATCACAATGACTTCTTCCTAAGCTACCAAGTACAGTGTTATGGGACCACAGCTAGTCTCAAACAGAGAAAGCAGGATGACTGGTCTGAATACCTGACATCAGTGCCCAATAGAGTGGAAGATTGTGTGGCTTGTCCTTTCCACCCAAGATCTAGGCATTGCTGGTATGAACATGAACAAAATGAGGCTCTTGACTTTAAGAAACTCATGTGGCAATGGGAGAAGGCAACATATATCATCAGATGAAGTCGACATAGTGAGATGAGAACTGAGACCAGGACAGCATCACAGGCAGCAGAAGAGCAGCAGTCAGTGGCCTACAGGTGTGAAGAGATCTGGGCTGCTCCTGAAGGACAAGTCCAAGTTCATCCGGGGTGCAAAGAAGATGAGTATTGATAGCTCCCTAGAGAGGGGGATGTTAATGAGGAACACAAGGTGGGAACCCCCACAGTGCTTGCATGAGGCACTCAGCCTCACTGGCTCATATTTTCCACAATCTTCATCATGTGCTGCTGGGGAGTGGGTAGAGTATCGCATCACTCTCAGCACGATGAAGTTCAGCACGGTAAAGGAAAGAGATGTTCCTTTTAATTAACTGATGTAGGGGATTAGTACATACAAGAGAGAATTCTCACTCTGGTTTTCTAAATGATCCATATGTTCTTATCTGAAACAAAGCTCAACATATTTAAATACCCCTTCACTATTGCTGTTTTTTATGAGCATCTACTTGGGTTACCATAGTAGGTTTCCTGACTCTGAGGCACACATGTTTAAGTAATTAAGATGAACCCGGGTTTGGTGGTGCATGTATTTAATCTCAGCACTAGGCGGGCAGAGGCAGGCAGATCTCTGTGAGTTCAAGGCCAGCCTGGTCTACAGAGTGAGTTCCAGGACACCTAGGGCTACAGGGAGACCTTGTCTCAAAAAGACCAAAAAAAATCAGTAGCACTATAAATCCTCCCCACCTCAAGGCCTACCATCTATAATCTGATCCTCAAAGTGACAGGGCTCTCTGAGGTTTATGGGCCTCCTGGTGGGGAACAGCAGGACACATCTGCCCCTTCGTGAGTGACCAAGGCACTCATTTATAGGACTTAACTGACAAACTTTCCAAAGTGTCCATTTTTTAATAAAAAAGGTACTCAGATCCCAGCCTAGAGATCAACTTTGACATCTATAGGAGTTGAGCAGAAAGGCCCAAGCTTCTGGTGAGAGAACTGAGACTTTGGAGACTGAGGCAGGTGGGCTGAAGTTCTGTCTGGCAGTGAATGGCTTTGCAGGACTACCTTTTCCAGGGTCACAGCATCAGCTCTCAGAGTTATAAGGATGAAGGTGAGCTTTTGAACAATTCATGCCAAACACACAAATACACACAACCCCTATATTTTCACCTACCTGGTTATGTTGCTTTTAGCATGCTGCCCGCCCCTGACTATAAGCTCCCTGACAGCTGGTAGTCTCATTTTGCCATCTGTGTAGCCCAAGTTCTGGGTGGGAATGGCACTCAACACAAAACCTTCTTTACTTGAGGAGGAGGTTCTTAAGGGCCAAAAATGCTCTGATAAGTAAAGTCTATGGTGGATCCCAAAATAAAGAACTTTCTCCCCAAATACCAGGCAGACCAATGATTCCAGGGCCACATTCTGGGTAGCCGAGTGCTACCTTACATTGCTGAATAATTCTTACTGCATCATTCCATAGAGTAGCATCAGCGAGTGGTTTGTGAATGGCTCCTTGAGTCTTTTATTCAATGTCCATCCATGCTCTTTTTTCAACACAAACACACAGAGCATAGATGCTTGTGATAAAATCATACAGAGAGGATTTGCAGATTTATCTGTGTTATTAGGACACGACACTAAGTGAGCCCATTATAATAGTCACAAAAATAAAAGGCTCGTTAAAGAGCCATCATCAGGTTCACACACTTTTAGGAGGGTAATTATATGTAATAACATCCCCGCATAAGATACGTATGTATAAACTACCAAGAGTAAATGCATTTTATTTCCAAGAAGTATCAGATCCTCCACTATAATGTTAGCAGAATGGTTGTTTATAAATGTGCATGCTAGAATTAGCAAATTAGAACAAGGCATAATGACACATATGTATGAAAATTCCATAATGAAACCCATTCATTTGTATGCTAACTTAAAAAATAAATTTAAAAAATGTGCTTGCTAGAAACGCACCCAGCCACATTTACAAAAGGAACTTGTCATCCAGTTACCACACAGTGCTCTCTGCTGGCCAGATGCAGCTGTGCAGCAGAAAACCAAAATATGCCTCTGGGGAAAAATAATTGGAAAATTTCTGCAGCTTTTCAGATTTACCTAAACTGGGAAAACTACAGCAAGCCAGCAGTGCAGTGGTTTGTTTAAGAATAAGAGACTTTTAAAGCTTCTTTTCCCTTTTGCCTAGAAAAGCAGAATAGTTTTATAGAGATAAGCACTTTGGCTCGGGACTAAAGGCTAAGATCCCACAATCCAAAGAACAAACAGCTGTTTTTCTTAAAAAAAAAAACAAAAAAAAAAAAAAAAACAAAAAAAAAAACACTGTTCTGTGGAATACTTGTGTTTACATGAGTCTTTCTTAATAAAATATTAGTTCACATTATTTTACACAACCCTTGCAACAAAGGAGGAAATTGATATAACCGGATAGAGATATACACTATAGTTCACGGGAAAGAAAATCCTTTTGAACCTTAAAATGGTCAAAATTATTTTTCCCAAGTAGCAAGAAAAATAAGTGGTAAAGATATCAGTTCACGTAAATCCTTCTTACTGATATCTTTCAAGGAATATCAACTCTCACTCTCCTGGTAAGGATGTAATCTGACATAATTAGTTCCTGATCTGAGTAAGCACTTGGTCTAGTTCCAAGGGTGAATCTTTTAGGTCTAAGGCAGACTTAAATTTTAAAAGTTAAGCAGATGTGTGACTTGACTATATGTATTAAAGGGTAATGACTAGGGCTATGAAAGATCTACTTTGGGATGAGGGTGGTTAAAAAAAAAACCATAAGTAACATGGGCTTTTTAAGCAATCTTCTATGGAAGATTCAAAGGGCCTCACTAGCATTCACTAGCGTACCCTCAACAACCCCACAGGGCTTTACTCGGGTTTTCTAAGATCCAGGAGTAGAAAATATGAATAAAAAGATGGATCAATAAAATAACTTATAGGTACTTTAGAGGAACATTAAGTGAATTGTCAGAGGTCACAATGTCCTAATGGTGAGAGGGAGGATAGAAGCCGGGGCTCCCAGACCAGAGCTAAAACAAAACACCTGGAGCACTTGTTCCGAAGGAATCCATCCTGGGGGCTAATTTCATAATTAATTTAAACAGCTTTCTGGGGCACATTAATTATGTAAGCTATATGTTCAGGAGAATACTGAAAAGAGGAGCAAATGGCCCTGGCACTTTCATGAGTGGACTGTTTTCCTCTTAGGACATCAAGGTTGTATGAAAGCCCCTTGAAATGAAAGGGGATGCTGAGCGAGGGAGAAAGCAAAAGGGCTCGCAGGATCTCCGCCGGAGTCTGGGAAAATTGACCTTTCTCTTCCACTGTCAAGTTCCCTCACCATCATAGGGAGGATTTCCCTCTTTAAATATTCTTGAACTAAGAGGTGCTTGAAGGCACAGCTTTATTGGAGCAGAGACTACATCCAGGCTACTTGCCATTTCTAGGAGTGGATAAGGCAGAAGTCTTTTCCTGCATCCCTAAGGAGTCACAATAGGCTGCAGTTTCAGAAGAGATGAATCAGAATTTTATGAGCCTATTTTAAAACTCTATTTTTAGTTTATGTATGAGTGTTTTGCCTGCATGTAATAATGAGTTCCCACATGCAGGCAATGCCCATGGAGGCCAAAAGAAGGCATCAGATCCCCCAGAACTAGAGTTAGGAGTGGCTGTTAGCTGCCATGTGAGTGCTGGGAACCCGAAGTAGGTCCTGTGCAAGAGCAGTTGGTGCTCTTAACCGCTGAGCCATCTCTCCCCATGAGAAAATTTTTAAATTGCATAGTGATGAAAATTAAAATATGGAATACAGGGGGCTGGAGAGATGGCTCAGCGATTAAGAGCACCAACTGCTCTTGCAGAGGACCAGGGTTCGATTCCCAGCACCTACATGGCGGCTAGGAACCGTCTTTAACTCCAGTTCCAGGGGAATCTGACGCCCTCTTCTGACCTCCGTGGCATTGCACGACACAGGTGCACAAACCTACATACAGACAGTACACTCATACACATAAAAAATAATTAATTAATTAAAAAATTTAAATAAAATATGGAATACAGTACTGAAATACACAGGTAAATTTGGTTAGGAAAGGCTTCTTGATGGAAGAATTGCATCTGACCAGGTCAGGAAAAGAAGAATGTCCTTTTATTACATTTAATGAAATCCAGAACTAATATATGATCCTACCACTTGAACAAACTGAAACTCCAGCTCACTTTGTTTCTCTTATTCTCTTTTATAACATTTAAAAATAAGTTAGTCTTCCTTAACTTTGCTCCCATTGAGTCTAGCTGCCTATTGCTATTCAAACATGCGTTCATTAAGCACATATTGATGAGGACTAATGACAAATCAGGTACTGTTCAAGGGGCTAAGAATATAGCAGAGTTCTGGTGAGTTGATTTCTAGAAAGGTGAGACAATCAATCAGTAAATATCACAAATTAATAATTTATTAGAGGGAAGAAAAGGCAAGGTAAGGGGATAGAAAGATGAGGCAGGTATACTTAAGTCATCAGGGCAAGCATGGTTGACAGAGAGGAGAGACAATCACAGCCACATGGAGGATGTTCATCCAGGCAGGGAAACAGGTGGGAAAGCTAGGGCATACAAGGAGAAGAGGTACGCATGGCTGGTTCAAGGAGCAGCTAATAGACCAGGTGGTGCCCCAGCAGGAAAAGGGGGAACTGATAGGAATGGACGCCTGCAGATGAAGAGGGACAGTGGTAAAGTGCAGTGTCCCCTGCTCTCCTCAGAGCAGTGACGGCCTATCGTTTGGACTCCTCCCTGACAGCATGGGCAAAGTCTAGCTCAATTACCAGAACCATCCCACCATGGACAAAGACAGCCCCAGATGCCTGCCCCAGGCACTCTCACCTGCACCAGCCTGGTCCCCTAGAACCCCTAACACAGTCACAGCATTTACATAGACTATATATTTTGAGTACGTAGCTCAAAAAATGGGTAATCTTAATATTGCAACAACTCAAGCATTACTGAGCAAAGTGCATTTCTACAGTATTCAGTGTTGCTATTCAGTTTTCTAACTTAAAACAGCCTATGATAACTGTCAGCAAAGAAGGTCCTTGCAATAGACTGCCTCTGCTTGAGAACCTATGATGTAATTATTACATGCTGCTAATATACTATCTAAACATTAAAGATATTCCTAAAATATTTGATGGTAGACTATGATTAAGACATTACACTACACTACAAAAAAACCTTATGCAGAAGGAAACCCTTACTGACATGCTTCTGCTTTAAATATTGTGCCCCCAAATGAAGTCCAGTAAGCACGTGTCCTGTCTTGATCTCCCTGCATTGACCTCCATGATGCTGCCAAGGTAATCCAACAATGGCAGTCCATATTCTGAGGAGGCTGAATTCCCATTAGCTGCTTAGTTCACAAGCTGAGTATCTCAGCAGTCCTCAGTCCACATTAGAAGGCTAAAAAGTAAAAAAGTTGTGTCTCATGTCTTTGAGAAGTGCCAAAAATGGTGGCATCCACAGAACATATGCATCTGCCTGTAAGAATTGTAGACAGGCCAAACAATGGTGCTCTCTTTTTTTTTCTTTTTGTCTTTTTACTAATATCTCAAGTTTTGTGTCTGCATTACAGTTTCTCTGGTCTTATTGATTATTTCTGGTTGTACTTTCCTTCTGGATGCCTAAGGCCATACATATAGCCCAGATTAACCAAGGTTTTGTTTTGTTGAGGTCAGTTGAGGATCTGGTCCTCAGGGGTCTCTCAGTTTTTTTTGGGGGGGAGGGGTCTTGGGAGAGTCACTAAGGGGACTTCAGCCAGTGCCCAGTCTATAAAGAGGAAAGTCTGCTCATCCTTCAGAAAAGGAAGCCTGGTCTACCAAGACCTGACTTTGTCCTCATGTGGATGGAACTGGTGGACTGCTTTCTTATAACCCAGGACCACCTTTTGAGGGGTGGCACCGCCACAGAGGGCTGGGCGCTCCCATGTCACTCAACAACCAAGAAAATGCCCCACAGACATGTCCACAGGTCAGTCACGTAAAAGCAATTCCCTCACTTAGGCCCTCTCCTCTGAGGCTGTGTGAGTTGACAGGTAAAGCTACTCAGCATGCAGGCACAGACTTTCAAACCCACCTTCTCTGGTCTGGAGCCCTTGCCATTTAGTGCTGTGCAGATCTCTTTCTAATGAAATGTGCTGTAACGCTATTTGACCAAAAGTGCTAAAGAATTTAAATGCTCCCTTAAAAAGTAGTGACCAAGAAAATGTATTGTTTGTAGATGTCCCAGACCTACAGTTAATTTTCCACTTAAAAGTAATGATCTGCTGTGTTCAATGAGTTAGAGAATAATTACACATCTGGATTAGGAAAGTAAAAGAAATAAACCCAACAGCAAGTTGGAAATCTGTCTTTCAATATTGTAGCTCAAAGAAGCATAGCAAGATTATTCCTCTGAAATCCAATATGAAAAAGTTCATGTTGATTCTAACTCTATTTTTACCAAGAGAAACTGTTGTGTATATATTATGGAAGGTTCTGTCTTCACATTGAACCAAGATTTGCTGTAATGAAATTTCTGATTTAAAAGTTTTTAATCACAAAAAAGTTCTTTTTCTCCCAATTTTAACTTTCTCTTTCAGAAGGAAAAATAGAAATATCTTAAAAGCAGAGAAATAATAAGGTGGGCTTTTGAGAGCAGCAGATCCTTGGTTCAACTTTTTTTTCATAGATAAAAATAGATTCTGTTTACAAAAGGACATCTCTAATTCCATATAATTAATTTTTAAAAATCAGCAATACATTCTGTTCATGAGAAGATCCATCTATCTATTCATCAATCCATCTATGCATCTATCAATAGCTCCCCTTATCCTTTTTCTAATCTCAAACTGAAAAAATAATCTTTTTTGTCTAACAGCAAATCTCCCCCCCCCCCCCCCGGAACAAACCTAACCAAAGACACCAAAAATCTCTACAACAAAAATTTCAAATCCCTGAAGGAGATTGAACATGACATCAAAAGATGGAAAGACCTCCCATGCTCATGGATTGGAAAATTAATATAGTAAAAATGTCCATTCTACCCAAATATACAGATTCAATGCAATCCCAATTAAAATCCCCATGAGTTTCTTCACAGACTTGGAAAAAAATCCTTAAATTCATATGGAAAAACAAAAGGACCCAAATAGCTAAAGTGATCCTGAGCAAAAAGTACAATACAGGGGGGAATTCTTTACCAGACTTCAAGCTATATTACAGGGCCATAGTCATAAAGACAGCCTGGTACTGGCAAAAAAAAGAACCATTGACCAATGGAACAAAATTGAAGATTCAAACTTGGGCTCATACAATTTCAACCGCCTCATCTTTGACAAAGGGGCAAAAAAAGCTCATTGGAGGAAAGATAGCATCTTCAGCAAATGGTGCTGGCAAAACTGGATAGCCATTTGTAGAAGGACAAAACTAAACCTCTACCTCTCACCCTGTACAAAAATCAACTCCAAGTGGATCAAAGATCTCAACGTGAAACCCAAAACCCCAAAGGTGATAGAAGAAAAAGTTGGCAGCAACCTACAAGACATAGGCATAGGAAAAGACTTTCTAAACAAACAGCAGCTGTGCAGGAAATAAGGTCAACAGTTGATAAATGGGACCTCATCAAACTCAAAAGCTTCTGTACAGCAAAAGAAACAGTCAACGAAGTGAAGAGAAAACCCACAGACTGGGAATAAACCTTCACCAGTGATGCATCTGACAGAGCATTAATGTCCAGAATATATAGACTACTCAAAAAACAAAGAAGTAAGAAAACAAATGACCTACTCAAAAGATGGAGTAAAGAGCTGAACAGAGACTTCACCAGTGAGGAAGTAAAGATGGCTGAGAAACATCTTAAAAAGTGTTCAACATCATTAATAATTAAGGAAATGCAAACAACAATTTTTAAAAATTGTGTGTGTGTGTGTGTGTGTGTGTGTGTGTGTATGTGTGTGTTGGTATGTGCAAGTGAGTGCAGGGGCCCAAGGAGGCCAGTTGTGTAGGATTTCCAGGAGCTGGAGTTACAGGTAGTTGCAAACAGCCTAACATGGGTACTGGGAACTGACCTCTGGTCCTCTAGAAGAGCAGTCCTTGCTCTTAACCTCTGAGAGAGGTCTCCAGGTCACAGAACATGTTTTAAAGCAAAGCCTTATCCATCTTCTCTCATCTTCCCAAGTTGTTGAAACTTCATCTTCCACCAATTTTCATATTTGTCTCTTTCTCCAGCTCACTTTTCTCCTTTCTCTAAGTGTAATCCTTTCCTTTTAGTACACAACACTCCTTTTCTTTCTATCAAGCCATAGAAGTAAATTTAAATCAACTGCATATCTTGTTCTCAGGGTTCTAAGGGAAGGAACCAGAGAACAAGGAAGCTAACAGTTTTGCAGGTCTTTCTGGGCCCCTCCTGGGAGTGGGGTTCTCATAGATGTCTCCAACTTGGTGGCTTTTAGGCCAGAACTTGGTCCAAAAAAATCAGATAAAAAGGCCTAAGAATATTTAAAAAAATATTTTTTTCGTCTTTTCGAGACAGGGTCTCCCTGTAGCCCCAGCTGTCCTGGAACTCACTCTGTAGACCAGGCTTACCTTGAACTCACAAAGATCCGCCTGCCTCTGCCTCCCGAGTGCTAGGATTTAAGGCGTGTGCCATCACTCCCAGCCTAAGAACATTTTTTAAAAACCTATAAGAAATCAGAGACCTTCACCCAAAGTCTGCTTTAAAAAAAAATAAATAAAAGGACAATTATTTCATATTTTGAAAAGATGACTAAAATTTCTTCTTCTTTAACAAAACTGGCAACCCTTGACTGAAATGATTCAATATTAGAAAATCTTGAAACTCTGACTTAGCATTACTGTATTTGTTGTGGATTTTTTTTCTATCTATGAAGTTTAAACCTTTAGATGTTATCTCTGGGCAACAGGAAGGCGATGGGCACACTACAGCTTCCAAATGTATTTTTGATGTCTGTTTCTTAAACTGTCTGCTGGGGGTATACAAAATGTTATTTTATCCTTATGTATACCTTTGCATACATGTCTACATTTAATATATACAAAGAAATTATTAAAACTTAGACTTGAAAAAATTTAATTGATGTTATTTATTTAGAAATAGCACACTCATTTTTGGTAGGTAATTTTAATTAAAATGAGACTTACCAGAAATCCACATATTGTTTCAAAGGACTTAATGCTTGTGTGATGGGCAATCTGGGTGGTCAACTTGATACCCCTGAGAAGAGGGACTTTCAACCAAAGAACTGCCTTTATCAGACTGATCTGTGGTAATATTCTAGATCACTAATTGGTGTTTGAGGGTCCAGTCCACAGTGTGCACTACCGTCCCCAGGCAGAAGAGCCTGGGCTGTATGGAAAAGAGGGATGTGAGCCTGGAAGCAAGCCAGTAAGCAGTGTTACTACTCCATGGACTCTGCTTCAAATCCTGTCTCAAAATTCTTGCTCTGACTTCTCTGGCTGTTGGACTGTCACCTAGAAGTATGAGCTAAATATCACTTCCTCCCAATTACTTTTGGTTCTGAATATCTGGAAAAAGACATTTCCTAACTTTCTGGAGCACTGTAAGCTACTGACTGTCAAAGCACTTAGTATGTGGCTTTACATATAACAGGGTCTTGTTGAATGTCCTTGAAGTCAAATCAGAGCTGAAGAGGAAACAATCTTCTGTATGAGCACATGCAGAAACTAGTTCAGAATAAACTACAATGAATTTTCAATTTAATATGCAAGGAAGAATATGATACTTTTTCAGTATCATAGTATAGCTGGGGAAGTGTGATCAGCAGAAAATGGGATGGTGTTGGGTTTTGCATAATCTACATGTAATGGGCTACAAGGAAGACCGCTTAAAAAAATCCAACCTGTGATCCACTTTATTTAAGCAAAGGTAAATGATAAAATATGGAGCTAGTTGAAATTTTACATAAAAACATGCCTTAATACAAGATCAGCTGGACATGTATGCTATTGGTAAAGACCAGGGAATGACCGGGTCGGGGAGTTCTACTGGTAAAGGTGAAGCTCCTCACCACTTAGGTGAGGAGCTGGGAGCTAGCTCCTTAGAGTCTTATCACCTAAGGACTCCAGACAAACTAGTAAGGGGAAGACTCACTGAGGCAGCTCTGGGCAACTACTGTATATGCCTTCTCAACCTCCCAAATGTAGATGTTATTATCCTGTCCATACTAACAAAGAAATTAAAACTCTGTGAAACTAGAAAAGCTACCCAAACAGACATAACATTATAGCTGGGATTCAAATTCACGTGCATTTGACTCTAAAGCTTATACTGTTTTTTCAAAAATTGCTGCATGTTTTAACGCTTGGAAAAGACAATGAAATTCAATACCTGTCCTCTACATTGATAAGAATTCTTCTAAAATTCACTACATTAACTGTCACCACTGAGAGATTTCAAAAGAAAAAGAAAAAAAAAAAAAAACCTTAGACTGTTTCTACCATTCTACCCCACTAATAGGAAAGGCTACAAAATATACTTGGGGTAGATGAAAGGGGGGAGGGTAGTCATCTGCCCCCATGAAGCATACAATCATAAAAAAACAGGGGGCTGGAGAGATGGCCTAGCGGTTAAGAGCACTGACTGCTCTTGCAGAGGACCTGGGTTCGGTCCCCAGCACCCACATGGCAGCTAAGAACCGTCTGTAACTCCAATTCCAGGAGAACTCCAGTTCCAGGGGAATCCGAGACCCTCTTCTGACCTCTGC
>VZQC01011714.1:343868-485309 GCA_009823505.1 Rhizomys pruinosus
TGAGCTGTGTGGGTTTGGGCACAACTGCTTGCAAATTGGTTTTACATGAAGGATGCTTGTACTCACAAATTATCACCTATTGTTAAAAAAAATGAAAACAAAACAAAACAAAAAAGCAGAGAAAGATGCAGAAAACTTACGGCAGAATGCACGATCTGCGATGGGTAGGGGTGGGGTGGCGGGGAAGGGAAGGGGATATATGCCTGAACTGAATTGGAAAATGATGTATGAAATACACAAAGCATCAATAAAAATAAATTTAAAAAAATTATTTATTTATTTATTTATTATTTATTTATTATTTTATGTGTATAAGTGTACTGTCTGCATGTAGGTTTGTGCACCCGTGTCGTGCAATGCTGCAGAGGTCAGAAGAGGGTGTCAGATTCCCCTGGAACTGGAATTAAAGACGGGTCTCAGAAGCCATGTAGATGCTGGGGATCGAACCCGGGTCGGTGCTCTTAATCGCTGAGCCATCTCTCCAGCCCCGAACTTAAGCATTTTTATTTGAATTCTTATAATAGCAGTTGATAGGGAAATCTGAAATCTAATATCACATTTAAAAATACAGAGGTGAAATTAATGACAAGAATACATACCGTTCTGAGTCTGATATCATATCTATAAATCACTTTAGAGTCCCAAGGAACTTCAGGACAAGAGAGTGAAGCATATGGCCAGCATGTAGGTCTTGTTATTTACCACATTCTCCTTCGGTGAGGCATCTGGAAGGTGATCAGCATGTCTAGCACTGAACACGGGCTCCAGAGGTCTAGTTCAGCAACGTGACCCTTCGTGCACAGCAGGCAGGCAGGCCTGGCAAAGGCAGGGCCCGAGACACCCAGAAAACTGTGTGTCTTTTGGAGATTTCTTCTTACAACATACTGTACTTGCTATGTATACATCTTATCACCTCTAACTAGATTTTAAGAAGTTTAGCAATGGTTTATTTGTTTTCTACATTATATTCTTGGACTGCCTGGCATACTGACATGTACTTGGTAGTCTTTCAACATTTCTTGAATTTCATCAACTCGTGACCACACAAGGAAACACCACTTCTGTGTAGAAAGACAACTGTGCACCACTTCTGTGTAGAAAGACAACTGTGGTTTATGTTGGGGAACACCCTACTTGATTGATCAGCTACAATTCTTCAAGAGGCTGGAATAAGTTTGTGGCCAAGAGAACTTGCGAATTGTGAGTGAATTGAATGTTTTCACAAGGGAAGAAAATGGTTCAAACCCATCAGCAAAAAGGAAAAACCAACGGACCATTTGTCTAAATGGAAAGAGGTTAACAGCAAAGTCTCTGCTTCAGTTGACTTTAATTAACACTTTTTGAAAACACAAAGCATCTGGCTGATGAGGTCATAAAGCATTCTGGATTGTAGATAAGGAAGTATCAACTGATGGGTGTAAATGGCAAAGAAAGTGAAAAAAGTTGAGTGGAGTCAAGAGTGACAAATGTGTATCTTTGAGGATACCTGCACACTAATAATTAAAATACAGAAGAACCATACAGGACCGGACAGGGAGCATTTGTAACAATGTCAGGAAGTGAAGGAGCTGGTTCAGCTCAGCACCTTATATATAAACAGGTCTAAACTTTCAAGCAGTATCAGGCAAAGCCTGGAAAAGCAAAGGACATTATTCCCCTCTTGCATCACAAAGAGAGGAAGCAAATCCAGAGACAACATCCAATGGAGATCTCAAGCTCTCCATGGCTTATACTGTGAGCTAGTTATGATTCTTTGTGGTTGAAGACTGCCTGCTGCTCTGTAGATTCAACCTCTGTGTGGATTCAACCCTGACTTCCACCCACTAGATGCCAGTAGAACCATCCCAAGGGTGCCGACTAAAGCTCTCCAGACATTGCCAAACGTTCCCTGGAGCAAAAATCATGATTGCAGAACCACAACCTTGAAGTCATCTAAGTCTCTGCAGCTGAAGATCAATCTGATAAGCCTAAAACAGAAGTAAACATTCCAAGAGAGAGTCAGTACAAATATGCGTGCCTTTGCCAAATTCCAGGACCAGGAGTGGAGCTGACAGGAGGCATTTCTGAAGGAAGAATCAGAGAGGGATTGCTAGACAGAAGGTAAATTTGTTAATCTGCTTTCATCTCAGGCAGTGAAACAAAATAGAAACAAATTAGTTGAAGAAGTTTTTGACGAAGATACGTACAGATTTCCAATTAAAAAAAATCTTAAACAATGCTGCTCACCACAGGAAATTTATCTTGATACAATATAGTTTAAAATGTTAGCTTATGAGCTCTTGTCTTCAGTTCTAATTTCAGTGTTTTTTTACTCATTCTGGGTTTTGTCTAATGTATCCTATCTCCCTGCAGAAAGCACTTCTCGCAGGAGGTCAGTTGAATGTGGTGATGGACACAGAAATGAAAGAGATGGAGACTGGGTTCTGATAGGACTGCCGGGTATCGTGCGCTCTCTGGGCACAGACCTGCACATGACCCGCAGGATGTAAACTACTCATGAATCCTGAGATTCACAGCATGCCTTTGCACAGCACACTTCAAAAGAGCCAGTCATTTCCAAAGGCTTCATAGCATGTGGTCTTCCTGACCCTATTGCTTGGAGCCTTGTCTACATGGGTGCTTGAGAATATAAAATTTGCACTCAAAACTATGCTTCTACTATTTATGGCCTGCATGACCTTGTCTATACAATATAACTTTCCCAAGACACTTTATATGTAAAATGGACTTATTAAAGATCATTGTCTCAGCATTGAATGGGGCAACAAGTTGGAAATCTGCACTAGAATAGATGTAGGTGTCATCAACTTCATCATTGGGGTCTGAAGTATAGACTTTTAGAGGATGAGGCAATACATGCTATCCTGACTGCTTATTTTTCCAAATGAGGTAACCTACTGAATGACTGGGGTAATTTAGTTGATGTATATTTCTCTTTTCTCTTAGTCAACATATGAGAGCTATATATTCCTGGCACATACTTAGACTTACAGGGAAAGCAGAAACAACAACAACAACAAAAAAAAAAAATTTTGTAAATTTTTTTTTTTTTTTTTTAAATTATACCTAGTGTCTTGACCATCTTAATGTAAATCCCTATACCACCAACTTTTAGTTGTGAGGCCAATTTGTGTTACAGTTTCTTCATCAGTAAAACTGACTAATAATATTATTCACCTCACAGGACTACTACACAGATTAAAAAAAATAAAACCTACGAAGTATACCGGTACACAATAAGCATTTAAGAAATGCTGGTACCATCACTGTCACCACCATTGTCATCTTTGGTCAAGATCACACTATGCCAAGAGACAAGAACAAATGATCAGAAAATCACCCCAGCCAATGACTGAATACTGTGGAAGTAAATTGATTTACTTAGTCTCTTTGGATAATAATCCCCCATCTCTGATTTATGCCAGATGGGGTTTCTGTTGAGAGAATTTTAAAATAAGATTGAACAGTGTTTTCTGGGGCAAGGGATGTTTCTTACTCTATATAAATTTGTAGAACATTGCTTTCTTAGGCTAGAGGTGGGCCTGAGTTCTCCCTCTGTTACCTCCAATTTTGAGCTTTGTCCCCACTAGTATAATATAATCTTAGTTGTGGCCAGCCAGACTTCTGTTAGTTTTCTCTTAATGGATCCCACCTCAGGTAAAACTGCCTTGCTCTCAAGCCCCTCAGTCCTTTGCAGACATTCCACTTTTATCTAGAAATCCTGCAGTTTTCTTCACCAAGCTTAACCAGGACAAAATCCAGAAAACTCAACCTTCCTGATTTTTTTGCAACTAGACCTTGGGCAGTAGGTTTTGCCAGTCAACCAGAGGCTTCTTACTCTATGGATTGGAAACCGGAGAAGACAAGCTTTGGGAGGAGTCCATTGCTGGCACTGTGGACAGCAGAGGCTTCCAAGAACCATGGGGCAGCCAGCACGGGGCTTTACTCTCAGGTGTGGTTTCCTCACCAGGCCAACTCTGATGCGCCATTTGAGGATTACTACAAGTGTAAACTCAATAGTCCTGAAGGCTTGGGTCTCCAGCATTGCTTACAAACCTGTGATCTCCCCAGATCCATCTTAATGAAATCCTTTTCTGCTTAACCAGGAAAAGTTGGTTTATGTTTTTTCAACTAAAAATCTGAACCTACACATTTAAAAAAAATTTTATTTATTTATGTGTATGAATGTACTGTCTGCATGTAGGTTTGTGCACCCATGTCGTGCAATGTCACGGAGGTCAGAAGAGGGTGTCGGATTCCCCTGGAACTGGAGTTTTCCTGGAATTGGATGAACATACACATTTTATTATTATTTTGGGGGGGGTCTTTTTGAGACAGGGTCTCCCTGTAGCTCTGGCTGTCCTGGAACTCACTCTGTAGACCAGGCTAGCCTCAAACTCACAGAGATCCGCATGCCTCTGCCTCCCAAGTGCTAGGATTAAAGGCGTGCGCCACCACGCCTGGCATTTATTTATTTCTGTATGTGTATTAATGTACTCTCTGCATGCAAGTTTGTGCACCCATGTCGTGCAATGCCGTGGAGGTCAGAAGAGGGTGCTGGAGAGATGGCCTAATGGTTAAGAGCGCCGACCACTCTTACAGAGGAACTTACACATTTTAAGAAGACAGAAAACCACTGTATCTACTAGCATAAGGGGTCCAGGCACCAACCAGTACAGTTATATGCATATATGTGCATGCCTCTGTGTGTGTGTGTGTGTGTGTGTGTGTGTGTGTTTATGACATCTAATACAAAATTATGGCACTTGATGAAATTATGTCTAGTCTAAATTTGGAAATCTCTTCTTCAGTAAATATTGTTTCTATATAGAAAGGCTTTGTTCAAGCATTATTATGCATTTTATAGTAATGTTTTGTCATTTTAATATCATTTGCCTTCTCAATGATTTTTTCAGTTTAAGACTCTGGTACTAGGATTTTTCTGCCAAATAGTTCAAGATCTCTTTAAAAGCTTATGTTTGCCTCCAGAACACTGTTGTGAATATAAAGTCCCCTGATGAAAGGATGTCTATGATGTTCTTGTATTTCCTCCAGTTTTATAGATGGAAGATGGTGCTGATGACGACACGGCAATTTATAACTTACTCACTAAGCTCATCACAACAGCCGAGTTTTCGATTGAAAAATTGGTGACATTACTTTTTAGCACTCCTGCCAAAAGATGCACTGAAATCTTCTGTGACTCTCGGTTACACAAAAACTAGTTATGGCACAAAGAATCTCAGAAGATTCCTGAAGGAGATTGCTCCTCTTTGATGTATGATCTGGTAGAAAGCTATAGTTTTGCAAGGTACAGTTCACCAGTCTTTCTGTTAAATTCAAAAGTTCTGGCTAGATATTTTACTTTTAAAGTAATAATCCTCCAAGAATAAAATATATTTATCTTCCTTAATTGAATGAGCATTTTTCCCCAGCCAGACATAGCCCTTATTTGTTAATTCCTGGCCTAGATCCTTGATAGAGGGGCTATTCGGCAAATGTCTGTTGTCAAGAACCTTACGATTATACACTGTATTTATGAACATTCATGTACCACAATGTTGATACTTTTACATTTGGCTAAGATTTTGGAATTCTAAGCTATTGGTGGTTTATATTACATGAGATGCTCATGGTATTCACATTCAAAGACATGTTACAGTTACATCATATGAACCTTACCTGCATGTCACAAAGGTGAATTCCAACAAAGTCAACAATAAAATGCATTAAGTGGGTACCCAATACACTCACAGAGGGTTGTGATGGTCGATTAAGTAAACATGTCCTTCTTAGGTCATTCTATCTTGTTCATCAATTATCTGAGGACTTGATCAGTCTCATCCTACAAATAAAATTAGTAACCTCCAAACTTATAAAATCAGAGTCCAGGATCTTTAAGAAATAACTGACTCATATGCTGCACTTCCATCAGAAAGAATTTAATTTCCACTGCTAACATATATAAATTTGGCCTAATTTTCCAGGAATGACTGTTTGTTACAGTGAACAAGTGGATGTCCTGCACTGATATCCCCTATTTAGAGAAAAGGGGTTGAGTCAGATGTGGTTAACAGCAATCCCCTGTGTGGTTTCTAAGGCTCACCCATTCTACAGGCTACTTCACAAACACTGCACATCCACCCTCAAAATAAAACCCTGGTATCACTGCTAGTACTCAGTAATTAAATTCCACGCACATGCAGAATTTTTCATGTTTGTACGTTTTAATGATGAGGTTGTCGTCAAGACTTTTGAAAGGTGCTGGCAGACTTCATTGCTTAACCAAAGTCTGCCTATTATCTCTTTACTTTGCAGTTTTACTATGATCAATCATCCATCATATTGTGGTGCTTTACCTGGTTACAAATTAAACAGGAAAAGTAATAAGAAAAGAAAACTAATTTTCCTAGACTACCCTAATCCTGCCAAGCATAAAAATGAACTTAGCTCAGAAAACTGCTGAGAGATTAATATAGAACTTGGGTGCTGCTGAGGAAATCATTACAGCAGCTAAGTTCTGGGAAGACAGCCTCTGCAAGGTGAGAGGAACCACTTCATTCAAAAATAGTAGCGCAGTAAAATTTAGATATTTACTGTCTACTACCATAACGTAACTTTATTAGTATGGCTTCATTTAAAGACACATATGCAAATCTCCAGTGAATCAATGAGAAAAAGATCTCAACTGTCAGGCAATTTAAATTTTAGTATTAGCTAATATGAAATGAATGGGCATTTAAACAAATCCTCAAGAGTAATAATAAGGATCGACCTGGGAGTGGAAAAAACAAAAACAAAAACAAAAGCTAGGTGATATAGCAGCTTAAAGGACAATTTCTAGTTAGGTAAGAATGAAATTATGTATAATGCTCTATCATTGCCAGGGTTTTCATGAATATCATAACTGTCATTTTTCTCCTCTTCTGCTCCTCTTCCTCCTCCTCCTCTTCCTTACTGCCATTAGTAACATTTAATCATCAATCATCATTATCATCATCATCATTGCTAACATTTATCCAAGACCTTACATATATGTTTTAATTTAATATATGACACAAAACTGTCACTTAGGTTTATTATGACCTGTAGTTTGCTACTGAAGAAACTAAAGTCTGTAAGGGTTTAGTTACCACAGTTAGCACAGAAGCCAACATAAATTATTTGCCTAAATTTAGTAAATGACAAGTTCAACCCCAGAAAGTATTGATTCCACATTTCCTCGTGATTATTATGTGTATTTTTTTCTGACAGTAGGTCTAACAGGCAGAGCAGCCATAGACCAAAAAGCTGTCAAGTAGTCCATGAGCCTCCTGAACTTGAACTAGTTTAAGGTAACTGCAACTTTTCTGATATTCAAATTCCTTGAAGAGGTGGCAGGACTCGGAGGGAGATTCATAAGCAGGGCACCAACCACTAGAGAGCAGTCTGGACATTTATGAGAAGGTGGGATCACAATGATGGTGGACCAATGCTGTGGGAATTTGGTGGGCAAAGCCAATAAGGGTGGTAGAAATGACAAACAGAATTGCACAAAAGGGAAAATGGCTCTATGTTCTGCATGAATTCCCCAATGTTCCGCAGATATTCTGATATTCTGCGTGCCCTGTGCACAACCATCTAAGCCTATGCTACTTTTTTCACATGTCAAACCAGAATATTTTTTGCTTTGTTCTATTTTATTTCACATTGTTTAATTTACACTGTCTAGCAATGCAACTTCAACTCATGTGTATACGTGGGAAAACGTGTACATGAGTGAACAGGCTCTGCTTTAAAAGGTATCAGTGAGGGTTACCATCTGAGGAAATCATGCCATGGATGTAAGATCAATTCCCGTACTTGACCTGGCAGAACAATACATTTGTAGCAAACATCATTGTACCAAACAATACATTTGTATCAATGGTCATTTGTGATTGTCCTGTTCCTGGTGATTCCACACGCAAGGGCAAGCATCTGGCTCTTTCATCATGTCCTCCAGAGGAGTGAGGCTGAACCCTTCCTATACTGATAATAATAGATATTTATGTGCAGATATAATATTTTTTGGAAAATGATGTGTTTTTATTGCTATGTTTGCAGGGGCTTTTTAGCACAGTGAGAACATTCCCAAAGGCCTGTACCCTCACCCAGCCCCACCCCCTGATCTAACATCTGGCCCTGTGTGAAGGAAGCCTTTCTAAGGGGCTACTTGTCTTGTCTCAGGCTTGAAGAGACACAGGTGTGGGTTAAAGCTGCTACACAGAAGACTTAAAATGTGGAAAGTATATCAGCCTTTAGCTTAGAGGTGGGAGCTGTGCCCAGGATCCCCTCCCTGGGCTGTGTCCATGGGTGATCCCTGCAATCATGCCCAGCCCAGGGAGTAGGGTATGCGCAAGCCTGAGCATGCCAGGTGAGCAGACCCAGATCTCTGGGACAGAATGCTATAGCCTTCCACCTTTAAGACTTGGGGGCAAAGGGTTAGTGTGGGGACACCCTTGAGGCCCCAACCATGCACTTTTCCTATCCAGTCTGGGACTGGAGACCACACACACACATTCATACAATAGACTTGCATACTCAACAGCCCCAAGCTTTGTTTTGCCTATGAAAATTAAATCTATAAATTCACACTCCTTGGCTAGGGGTAGAAGGAAGGTGGGACTGTGAGAGAGGGGAGTGATAAGGAGAGGATAGTTTGGGCTCTTTTTAGAAATATACAAGCAGAAATCTCTCAAGTTTTTTTATATAAAATGTACAAAATACAAGCCTCCTTTGCCTAGAGGCACCATTTACTTCGGATAGTCACCTTCACTAAGAGATAAGAGATCTACATGTCCTCTACACACTCACACACATGTGCTCTCAGACCCAAGCTCATACAGTTGATATTGGTGGCAAGTGGCGCAGGAACCACAAGGTTCCACTGCTGGCTGGCTCTCTAAGCATCTAGAATAGGGATGGGAAGAGGGGCCTAGTCCAGCTGAAACATTCACCTTGGTTCTACTTTCCCTCTCTTGCCTCCCGCCTTATTCGCTCCCTCTTCTCCAGTTCCCAAGCTGCTGCTGCTGTCTCTAGGGTGAAGGTGTATAACAGCAGAGCTTGGGAGGCAGGCACGTAAGCCTGGTAGGGCTAGGAGATGGGTCCTGGGCACTGGGAGGAAGGGCAGGAGGTGGGACCTTGAAGCAACACAAGGACTAGCTTGGCTATAGTGGGGAGGAGAGGCATCTATTTTTGGTGTTTTATTAAAAATGGAAAAAGTTATTTTTGTTAGCACTCATGGTGCTTCCTCCCTTCCCCCCAGCAGACCCCCAAAACTGTGGAGGAAAGGCAAGACCCCTGGAGGGGTATAGGAGGGCTAAAGCAGGGCCAGCTATGGCACCAGAGGATGAGCTGGTGATATGAGCTGAGGATGTCTATCACATGACACTCTCCACTACGACGACCTTGCTGCTCTCTGACGCTGGGGTCAGGGTGGTCAGGTCCCTGACATCCACATCCTGAGCTCTGTACTCCAAGTGGTGGAGGCCCCAAATAGGCTGGGTCAGGTGTTGCCAGCGCTGTGAGAGAGGAGGGCACAGTGAACCTCTTTGTGGGTCACTTGCTCCACCCCATGGCAACTATGCCCACCTCTCTAGCACCCACTATCAGCCACCAAGCAGGGCTGCTTCTCCTAGGGCACCCTTCAAGGCCCATTCTCATGCAGATATAATTTGTGTATGCTATATAAAATTTAAAAAGGCTTTACTATATACTACTTTATTATTATTTTGCTTTGAATTTCAGTCAAAATATGTTGATTTTTTAAAATCCCTATATATTGACAATGTTATTGGTAAAATGTCTTATAAGCCATTAAAAGTGGTACAACTAAATATTTGTTTTTAAAGGGTGGTGTAGTTTTTATATTAATTTGGCTAAGACAGCACAACTATCAACCAAATAGGCTCCAGATGTAGGCAGCAAGACTCCAAATATTGCACTCAAAACCACTCTTCAAACTACATCCCAATGGTCTCTCTAGAAATAACAAGTAAAAGTGAGCTGCAAGACTATAACAGTGAAGGTGGATAGACTATGACAAGGTAGACTGGAGCGAACGGCAGTTAGTTCTCAGGTTTTCCACTTGGTGACATCTTCATGTTTCAACTCTCAATGCATGTTTCTTGAAGCTTTTGTACCAGGCATTATTCCAGGTATAGAGGTATATGAGCATAAGGGCAGAGTTTGCTGGTGTTGGAATTCAAGGTGATTAATGCTACCATACAGAGATGTACAGAGGCTCTGTGAGCCTAGGGAAGGCATATGTGAGACCCAGACTTCAGAGTCAACTTTAGGTTAAAGAAAAAGGATACCGATTAGGTAAAGGTTGAAATGCTCGGGATGTGCTAGGATTAAAGGCCTGCACCACCACACCTGACTCTTAAACTAATTTAATATGCATTCTCTATAAACAACCCTTCCCAGGCAAGTGGTAAGGCCCAACTCTAGAAGCCAGATGTTCAAGAAGACTTTCTCTAACTCTTGTTCTTTTTCTTCAAATAATGGCTATCTCAGGTAAGGAGGAAAAGGAGACTAAAGGAAATTTTTACTTTTCTTTCCTTTTGTGTATTAATTCCTGTAGATATTGTTCCAGATGGACTATCTGAATGAAATAAAAAGTTCCTTAAAAAACAAAACAACAACAACAAAAAACAAAACAAAAAAGCCCAAAAGGCCCCAGTGGATTGAAGCACTATAGCAGAAAAGATAATGAAGAAAATATATAAGATATGGTAGATGGGGAGGGGCCGTCAGAAGGAGAACCTCCTTTTTTTGAATTCCAGAGGTCAGTTTTCAGCCTTAGTCTTGAAAGACTTGACAAGGAACGTAAAGGGTAAAAGGCTGAAAGCTTAACTGCAGAAGCTGAAGCTGCTAATTGGTTCTAATGATCTGAATGCAAATTAATAAATCTCTGTGCTAAAAATTACATGCATATATAATTGTGACTTTTATAACTTAAGAGCTCTATTTAACCCATTACTCACACCTTTCCCTCCCTGAGACCTGGTAGGAATGGAGAACATTTTATTGTTTTAACTACCTTCCTTGCCTCCTCCATCATATGCACTATTGAGCTTTACAGCCTTTGAAGGTCTTGTTAAATAAAGGAATTCAAAAATTGCAGAAATGAAATGTGCAGACATCATCACACAGGAGAGGGAATGGATAAATCACAAGGCTGGGGAGGGCTGAGTAGCCTGAAAATTCCCAGCAACACTATCTACCTACAAGCCCTGAATCCAGCAAGAAGAAAAACAAAACATCAGTGAGTGGGGTATCAGATAGAAAAGGCATAAAAGAACATGGCTATAACAACATGGTCAGACTTCATCTTTGAGAATAGAGTACTTAAGAATACTGAGAGAGTTAACAGTAAAAGACTCAAGATGTCTGGTTCACATCCAGTACTTCCACCCATTCACCCATTCCGCAAGTCAGACAGGTGACACTTAATTCCCATTTCTAGTTCCTATTCTTTCGAGTTCCTTATCTTGCCATATATTCTTCTCATTGTTTTTCATTTTCTCCTTTCTGTAGGATGGACTTTACATGTCCCATAAAGGTGCTCAGGGTACATGGATGAAAGCCTCATTCCAAAGAGAGGCACTATTGAGAGGTCATGGAACCTCTAAGAGGTAGGGACTTGCAGAGGTCTTCATGTCACTGAGGCTGTGCCCTTGAAAGGGAATGTGGAATCCCAATCCTTCCTTTCTTTTATTTCCCTGACATGAGTGTAGTGGCTTTGCTACATCAGATGCTCCTGGCTTGATACAGTGCCTAGAAACAATGGGTGCACCTGCTCATGGACTAGAACTCCCAGGCTGTGTGTGGTCCAAGGGAATGCTTTTCTCTAGTTAAGTTAATTATCTAAGGTCTTTGTTGGGGTAATGGTCATCTTCTTCCTGCAAGGCATCCAGCTTTAAATTCATGTTCTCAAGTTCTCTATGACATACATACCTAAAGACACCTATCTACTAGATGATGGGATCAGAACTATGGAAGAACATCATACAACAGTAAACAAAACACCAGGACAGTGCTGTTCCCTCCTGCCCCTTCTACCTCTTCGCCCATGGAGTTTTGTGTATTATCAGTGCTCTGTTTCATCCCTTTCTTTCTACCTTCATCACCATCATCTGGACTATTCCTTGGACAACTGTGATCACTAGTTAACGTCAATCCTGTCCCTCTACTCTCTGCCCGTCATGGCTGTTCTCCTAATAAACTTCCATCACGTTGCTGGCCCCAGGAGACCCCTCCGGTCACACACTCATCAGTGCTGTGTACTGCCATCTCTTTGTAGAATTTCCATCCTCTTCTTTAATTGCTGGCTTGGTCCTCATACCACATTAGAAAGTCCTTGAGGGCACATAACATGTCTTTTCATCTTTATGTCCCGGTACCCACAAAAACGCCCAAGTTCATTAATATATGACAAAGAAACAGAAACTCTATGTGTAAATAGGGAGGAACTAGGGTGCAGTCCTGGCCACGTGAACAGTCTGGCATTTGTTACTTCTGCCTGTGAAGACTGACTGGTTAGGGATGAGGGGCTTTTCAGCTTTGAACAAAGGACTCGGAGACAAACCTCCAGAGCCTTCTTTGGTGTCTTGGCGATTGAGTGTTCCAACTGAGAGGGTCTGCGATTAGAGAGCAGACATCTTCATTTTCACTGGAAAACCCTTGCTTGGAGTTTCGATCTAGTGCAAAGGGCAGTAATGTCTCACTCAGCTTTTGGGGATACCCTACTTTAGACAATATATTGTATGGTAGGGAGGGGGATGGATTGGGTTTGAACAGTGTTGCCTTCTACCTGTGTGACCTTGATTAATTTGTTCAGTTTCTATAATTTCCTGTCTTTCCATCTGTGAAATGGGATTGAGAAAGTGAAGTTAAGACAGTGCCTGCAAACTGGTTAGCATAATAGCTGCCAGACTGTTCAAAGCCATTAGCTACTACTATTATGAATGGGAATGTTTAACCATTTCTGAGTCCATATGTGTACCAACAGAAAAGGCACAATTCCTGAATGTGAGATCTCCAATATATTCCAGTAGCAAATTGATCAAGTTTTAAACTCAAACCATGTGCAACATTACAATAGCTTCTGGGGTTTTTAAAACATATTTTATTTATAATTTTTATTTTATGTATGTGAGTGTATTGCCTGCATGTAAGTGCACTCATGTCACACAATGCCCAAGGAGGTCAGAAGAGGGTGTAAGATCATCTGGAACTGGAATTACAGGTGTTTGTTAGCTGCCATGTGGGTGCTGGGAACTGAACCTCTATCCTCTGTAAGAGTAACCAGTACTCTTAACTGCTGAGCCATTTCTCAAGCCTCTACAATAGCTTTTTGTAAGAGCAAAGAAATGGGGGTAGGGGGAGACAGGACAAGAGACTGCATACTTGACCTGTGTATTTTGTTAATAACTTAAGTGACACCACTTAGTGCTTTTGGTAACAGCAACTCAAAGCTATACTCCCACCTTTTGTATAGGACTCAGCCACAAGGGAACAGAAAGCTATTTGAACATTTTCCTTTCTCCAGTCAGAAGAATATATAACTGGTATAGACTAAGATAGTAAAATGAGACTATTACTCTCTGTCTCAGAATCTTCTTAGCACAGGGGATATATTTCTGTTAAAGGTGTAAATATGGACACACCAAAATGAATGAAAACTAGAAAGAAGCAAAACTTGCTTGCACAGGTAATGCTGCTTAAAATGTTATTTGGCAGAACTGACACCAACTGGAAATGAATGATTAAGAAATGTAGAAGTTATAAAAAAAACCAAAAGCTTGAGGGAAACAGTGTGATTGGATTATAAATGAGAAGATGCAAGTTTCATGTAGTTACAGCTTAGTCTTAAATAAAGACCCACCCACTGAATAAACCACAAGCAATTATTTGGACAGAAAGGCAAAGAAGAAAAGAAATGCAAAATATAAAATAAAAGAAAGTTAAATATTATTTGTGCATGTAGAAAAAAATTGAAATGGCACCTAAAATATACATCATCTCTGGCCATTCGTTTTACATTTTTAAACCTAATTTTGATCTTTGACAAATTCATACATGCATAAAATGAATAGTTGCCCCCAAACCCTTTTATCTCTCCCCTACCCCACTTCTTGTTTCAGAGTCCTCCACTGTTTGAAGTTGAGGTATCCACTGCCTGAAAGAGAAGACGGGCCAGGCCAGGACAAGGAAGGCAGTGCCCATCTTGGCCTTTAAACCAGACTAGATTTTTAAAAGGGCATGCAAGCACTGATTGCCCTTGTAAGAACTGGGTACTCCAAATTGTAATTTGAGTATCAAAACTAGCTTGAAGCACTGAGTATAAAATTCTACCATCAGCCTGGCCACTCAGCTCAAAATTTCAGTGGGGTATGTGTGCAAGTGTGTGTGTGTGTGTGTGTGTGTGTGTGTGTGTGTGTGTGTGTGTGCAGAGGGTGGGGTTGGTCACAGAAGCCTTTCAGAGAGACTGTCTCCCAAATATGTATGTTTCCTTTTTAAGGGAACACAGAAGTGCTGCAGGCTACCAGCTCATGTAGACAGGGAAGAATGAAAATGGCAGGCACAGATTTGGACCCAGAGAACAGGCTTCTCCTCCATTCCCTGCACACTTACACTGCTCTCCTCTACGCCAGCTGAGAAGAAAAAGGGAGGACCTTTCTGTCACCCTCCTGAGGGGCTCAGCATGTGGACATGAGATACTACTCAATGTGCTGTCAGATAAAGGGTCTAGAACCAGCACTGAGCATAGTTCAGTCTGGAACTGGCCTTTTTACCTTAAATGGACAAAATTATGAGCAAAAGAGGGTGGGAAATTCAAGAGCTATATGATATCCAGTTATAGAAAGTAAAGGTATTGTATGCACTAAGAATTAAAAATTCTCCAACACATCTTGTAGCTAATCTATGGAAAATTAAGCTGGTAGCATGTTTATTATCAAGGTCAATACTGGGAAGATGATTTGAGACTGAGTACAGGCCAAATTGTAGTTCTTCCTTCTTCTTTAAAAAATACCATCATTTTTTAAAAGAACTTATAAAAACATGTAGACAGAATATTGGAGCAGGTATGGACCTAAAATATACAAAGAATTATCTATACTCATGATATCAAAATTTAAGCCATCCAATTCTCACAACAAATTCATGAACAAAAACTATTTTGTGGGACTAATTGTCCCCATTTTATGGAGGAGGCCAAGGGTCACAGAGGCAAAGGAACTTGTAAGATGTCAGACCGCTGAGAAGAAAAAAAAAAAACAACCCACATTCAAACCCTCTTGAATTGACTTCCCAAAGCTCAGGCTATCTTTCTTTTGAAAACTTAATGATATCAACACTTTAAATTTAGAGAGGTAAAGACTTGGGAACAAAAGGAAGATGTGTACTTTGCCCTAAGTGCTGGAGCACAGGTTGTGGACTTAGAACTCATAATTAGGTTGCAGTTTCTGAAACAAATATTGGAAATTAGGTTATTTTTACTTGTGAGTTTCATAGTTTGCTACCTTATCTATGCAAATTTTTAGCTTGTACAAGCACAAGACAATAGGTTATTAAGATTTTTCAACCTGGAGTGAAGATACTGATAAAAGTAAATTAATAATCTCGGAGCTTTCATAAGTGAATGTTTTGTTAGGAAATAATGTTGGAAAAGAAAGATTATCATAAAATCAATTTCATATAATGGAAGCTTTTAAGGTAAAAATGTTCATAACAAATTAAAACAGGCGCTTTTTTTTTTTTAACATGGGTGGTAGGAATGGAACTCAGGTCCTTACATTCAGTCCTTTACTCACTGAGCCATCTCCCAAGCCCCCAAAATGGGTGGTTTTAAAAGTGAAATCCTGTGTATTAGAATTGGTAGATTAAAAAGCTGGAATTGACCTAGAAGCCACTTCCCCTGAAGGCTAGCTGTCACAGCGTTGGAGAGCAGTACACAAGAGAGAAGAGCAACCAATGGCCCAACACCAGCTTTAAGACCAAATATCTACATCGCAGCTGGAACAGCATAGGACATTGGTAGAGTAATGACACTTTTATCTCAGGGGCAATCAACACTAACTGGACTAAAGCCCATTCAAGGAAAGGAAACTCATGTGTGGTACTATAAATATAACCAGATACACATGGCTAGAGAGGTCATAGATCTTAGAGAAATCCCCAAGGTTGTCACATCTCTAGACTGACATAACATATTATTAACTATAAAAGAAATACCATTTGCATTGTTCCTCAGAGTTTGTACCCATATCAACTAGCTTTTTACTTTAAGTTTCTGGTTCATTTTCTAAGGCAGATGTAGCCCTGAGCTTTCCAAAGGCTGAGGTCCCTCCAGGGAGACAACAGTATTGACACATGACGTGGTTCATTTAATGCAGCAGTGATTTTTTTTCTTTTTCAGCAAAAGTAGGTGGTTGGGGATCTATATATTTGGAGCTGGAGATATGGCCTAGCAGTTAAGAGTGCCAACTACTCTTGCAGAGGATCTTGGGTGCCGATCCCAGCACCCATATGGCGGCTGCAGGAACCATCTTTAACTCCAGTTCCGGGGAATCCAAACACCCTCTTCTGACCCCCACTGGCACTGCATGACACGACTGCACCAAACCTAATGCAGACAGTACATTCATACACATACAAAAATAAATAAAATAAAAATTTAAATAACTTTACATTTAATGTTAATATCTTAAAAAAAAAAAAAGCAGGAGAACTCAACCCCATATATTTCAGAACCCCAAGCAAACCACACAACAGAGTACGCCACATTATTTGAAGGGGAAAAAGGCTTAAGAGATTTTTGTCTATTTTGGTTTGGTTAAGGGAGGAGGGCTGCACAGGGGGCTCATTTCTGGGTGAGAAGGCTCTCTTGATTACAAGCTTTTTGTGTTGTCAAGCTAAAAACAAAATGGTCTTTTGGTTTTCTTTTGTTTTGACAGAAAGTTAGAGTTAGGAGTCTTGTACAGTTCCCAATTTCCAGACAGAGTTTCTTCTGAGCTCAAGCTCCTGGGCAGATCCTGGGGGTCCTGGGAGAAGAGAGGAGAAAACAGTTATCAGGGGTGGGAGTGGGTGGGTGGGGGTGGTTGGGGTTGGGGTAGAGTGGTGAGGTTGGGGTGGAAGTCGCCACTGCATAGGTTTGGGGCAGCATTTCCACCAATTAAGGACTGTGAAACATCCCTGTCCTTTGTGTGGAGGGCTCATGGGTCTTCCTCCTTTAGCTATACAGAGGTCTAAATTGGACCAAGAAACGTTGTATGGACTTGCAGAAAACTTCAATAAAAAATGTTAAAAAGGAGACACAGACTGGAAGACTGAATTATGAAACAAAACAAAGAAAAAGAAAAGAGAAGGAACCAGGAAGGTAAAGGGAAAGAGGGAATCTGAGACAGAGGGCTGGTAGGTGACAGGTGTTACTGAGGGAGGAATGGATAAAACCAGGGCATTCAAAGGGGATGGTAGTGGAAGGGCTATAGAAGGAGAGGAGGGGGAGGGGGAGGGGAAGAGGGGGAGAGGGGAAACAAGGGAGCCAAGAGAAGTGGGGCCATAGGAGAATGGCCATATCGAGGGAGAGATGAGGATACTTTAAATGGAGAAGGCATGGCAAAGACATGGAGGGAGGGCTAGACAGGTAAAGGGAGAGAGGAGAGATAAATAATGCCTCGTTAGGATAAAAAAAAAACTTGAGAGAATCTGTTAGTCTTAAAATCTATTGAGAAATTACAAACACAATACCTCTACATGAATCCATTACAAAAATGAAAGCTGCATATCAAGAAATAGTACCAGACAGGAGAACTCTTCCTTTGAGTCAATGGCCAGGGTAGTTCAAAAGACTCCCAAAACTACATAGGCTATTGCCACAGCCCTTGATTGTCTCCCAGAACCTGAAGATAAGACCCTATTGGTAAAGAAAGAAATACTTTGGAGACTGGATCTTGAGCAATGGAGCTGTATCTGACATGGAAGCCACCAACACTGAAGGCTAGTTCTCACAGCTGGTGGGGAGCACAATGCAAGCCGCTGAGGGAGATCATTAATAGATGGTCCAACATGAGTCTCAAGACAAAACATCCATGTCAACAACCAGCACAGCCTATGACACTGGTGCAATAGCAGCACTTCTAGATTGTGTGGGTAGAATGGTACAATGGGTAACTAACTGGTACTAAAGCTGACTCAATGGAAGGAAACTCATGTGTGGTAATGTTAACGTAGTCAGATGCACCCATCTGGAGAGGTCATAGATCTTAGACAATTCCACAAGGTAGACACATCTCTAGGCTAAAGTAACATTTTGCTAGCTCCAAAACAAGTATCCTTATATTTACAGACAAATATCCCAGACACCATTCAGAAAAGAAGCTTCTTTTTTGCTCCAGATGAGAATAGTACAGAGTCCCACAACTGGACACACATAGACATGGTCTGTGAATGGCTCATGCCTAGGCGAACACATCTACAATGCAGCCTCTCCACACAAGACCCAAGTGTCTTAGAACAAGGGCCCAAAAAGGCATTAACTACCTCTTAACTCTCATTAAGGAAGCCCCTCCATGCAACAAAGAACCCATAAGGCCCTGAATGGCTAAACTGTGAAGATTAGGAGTCTACAGAGTGTGGTTCCATGGACAGTTTGCCTGTATTCAGCTTCACCCACCCAGGGTTCAGGTAACATTACCAAAGAGGGGGTGGAAAGATTGTAAGAGCCAGGGAGGTGATGCAAGACCAAATGGAAATGAATCCTACAAGCTCCTGGGACCCTGCTCATATGGACCTACAGCATTGGTGTCAGCATGCACAGGACCCATGCAAACTCAACCAGACAAAAACCCAGCATGAGACTGCAGAAATGGGTAGTAAAACCCAATATTAGCCCGCTGATCAGTGTTGGGTGAGGACTAACTGGCCTTCTTTAAGCAAGGGACTCTGGATAGGCTAATATCTATCTCTGGATAGATCTCAGTGGATGAACTGGCACTGAGGAATGGCTGAGGACACTAATTTGGCAAAAAATGGCCTAACACCAAATGACAGAATGTCTGAACTCTAGAGGGGGTGGTGAGAGGGTGCCAATGGAAAGGGAGTGCAGAGGCAATTAAGACTGATTAAGATGCTGGGCTGGAGGGACAGCTCGGCCATTAAAGGCTCAGGCTAATAACCAAAAAATAAGATGCTATGTAGGAAATACACAGAAATTCAATTAAAGCAATTTATCGAAAAATGATCTATCTCTGGGAAAGCTGCAGAGTTTCAATTTCTGTTCATTTCTTTAAAATTACAACCCTCCTTACCATTTTCTGCAGTCAAACTTGCTTCCTTGAGAATAAGCCTAAGGGGTTTCCATGGAGAAAATACACTCAAATTTCAAAAAGCCCCTTGTTCTACAATCCCAGGGTAGGTTCATGGGCTGGGCTCCTATCCCAGCCATCACCCATCATCACTGCATCCATCACCCATCACTGCTCTTCCCATCCATCACCCATCGTCACTGCTCTTCCCATCCATCACCATCATCACTGCTCTTCCCATCCATCACCATCATCACTGCTCTTCTCATCCATCACCATCATCACTGCTCTTCCCATCCATCACCATCATCACTGCTCTTCCCATCCATCACCATCGCACGGCTCTTTCCCATCCAGTCACCATCAAGCAATGCTCTTCTTCCCATCCATCACCCCCACCAGCACTGCTCTTTTCCCATCCACACACGATCTGCATTATCTGAACTCACCATCTCCTCTCTCCTGAGTCTCTCTGACCGGTCGCCTCCCGCGTCCAAATAATCGAGGACCTTCTCCTCGATTATTTTCTCCCGTGATTGTACACAGCAACCTGTCTCCGTCCCGCATGTGTGGCACTGTCCTCTCACTGGCAGGACGTACACACGGAGTCGGAGAAGAGGAAAGGGGGGCTGGCTCCTTCACGCTTTCGCTCGAATGCGCGGCGCTCTTCTGGTCTTCGTCTCTACCCTGTCCGTCGGCAGGTTTGCCCCCTCAGCTCCGCGACCTGGTCAACGAAACTGCGCGTCAAGCACTCAGCAACAGTCATAAATGAGAGTCTTACATCACATAACACACAAAAATAAATAAAAAATGCTCTTAAAAAAAAACCCCACCAACAATACTGCTCATTTCAAAGCCATCATCAACCATCATAACTGCTCGTCCCTATAAATAACACGTAATAACTGATATTCAATCCATCACCATTCACCAACAATAACAGGCTCTTAGCATACATAAAACACATCACTGCTCTTCTCAATCCCATCCATCACACGCTTCTTCCATACCATCATCACTGTCTCATCAGTCACCATCCATCACCTCCCCATCCATCACCATCACTGCTCTTCCCCATCCATCACCACCATCACTGCTCTTCCTCATCATATCAACATCCATCACTGGCTCTCATCCAGCATCAATCCACTCACATCCGCATCACTGCTGCTTGTCCCATCATAGCACCTCATCACTTCTGCTTTCCACAATCCATCTCCCACGCATCACTGCTCTTCCCATCAACCCTCATACTGCTTCATCCATACCCTCACATGCTCTTCCCATCCATCACCACATCACTGCTGCTCCATCCCATCCAGCACCTGCTCCCTATCACCCTCAGCTCTTCCCATCCATCACCCCAGGGTCACTTTCCAATCCACCAGTCATCACTTCTTCTCTCACTCTCCACGCCTTCCATCAACCTAAATCAATCTCATCAATCACTATCACCGTGCTCACTGCTCTTCGCCATCAAGTCACCACCATCACTGCTTTCTTCCCTCCATCACCACACTTCCATCCATGCACATATCACTCACCATCACTCACTGTTTCTTCTCACCATCTACTCCATTCCAGTCCACACCATTCAAATCCACTGCTCTTCCCATCCATCACCCGTCATCACTGCTCTTCTCATCCATCACCCCAGTCACTGCTCTTCTCATCCTCACCCATCATCACTGCTTTTCTCATCCATCACCCATCATCACTGTTTTCCTCATCCATCACCACATCACTGCTCTTCCCATCCATCCCACCATCACATGCTCTTCCTCATCCATCCCAAAACCATCACTGCGCTTCTCCATCCCACACCATACTGCCTCTGTCACGCGCATTCCACCCATCAACCCATCACTGCTTTTCCCATCATGCACTCACCATCACTGCTCTTCCCATCCTCCCCACCATCACTGCTCTTCCTCATCCATCCCACCGTCATCACTGCTCTTCCATCCATCACCCATCATCACTGCTCCTTCCCATCCATCACCCCCACCATCACTTCTTGCCTCATCACCTCACCACATCACTTGCTCTTCCCATCCTCACCCTGTCATCACTGCTCTTCCCATCCATCACCACTCATCACTGCTCTTCTCCATCCCTCACCTTCATCACTGCTCTTCCCATCCCTCACACCACTCATCACTGCTCTTCCCATCCATCCCCACTCTCATCAACCTTTCTCCCATCCATCACCTTAGCAATCACTCTGCCTTCCCTCCATCACCATCATCACTGCACCATCACTCATCCTGCTCTTCTCACTCCATCACATCGTGCATACCTCCATCATTCTCCGCTCTTTCCCACCATCACCTAGCTCACTGCTCTTCCCATCCCATCACCCGCCCATCACTGCCCTCTCATCCATCACGATCATCACTGCTCTTTCCCATCACCATCAACCATTGTCTCACTATGCTCTTCCCTCCATCACCACATCACTGCTCTTCCCATCCATTCCACCCGTCATCACTTGCCTTCCATCATCCCAATCACTACATCACCACACCGATCACTGCTCTTCGCCATCCATCACATCACATCTCTTCCCATCACACCTGCTACTGCTTCCATCCATCACCTCATCACTGCTCTTCTCATCCATCACCACCGATCACTGCGGAATACCTACGAAATCTCTAATCCATCACCCGTCACAAAATGCTGCTATCCCATCCATCAACCCGATCATCATGCTCTTCTCAGTCGCATCACCACTCACTGCTCTGTCTCATCCATCAACCCGTCACTGGCTCTTCTCATCCATCACCATCATCGGCTGCTCGTCCCATCCATCACCAGCAAGCACTGCCTTCGCATCCATCACCATCATCACTGCTCTTCCCATCCATCACCATCATCACTGCTCTTCTCATCCATCACCCGTCACTGCTCTTCTCATCCATCACCATCACCACTGCTCTTCTCATCCATCACCAATCATCACTGCTCTTCCCATCCATCACCCACCATCACTGCTCTTCTCATCCATCACCCATCATCACTGCTCTTCTCATCCATCACCCATCATCACTGCTTTTCTCATCCATCACCCATCACTGCTCTTCTCATACATCACCAATCATCACTGCTCTTCTCATCCATCATCCATCATCACTGCTCTTCTCATCCCACAGTCACTTTTAGTTAGGGACGATCATGAGTAAGAGAACAATGGCAACGGTGACAGCAGCCTAAGAATAGTCATCAGAGCTACCAACCGTACACCAGCAGAGTAGAAAGCACTGTGGCAAATGCCTTACTTGTTCATTACAGCTATGGCACATACTGCTTACCTTGTACATAATGACTGCTCTCTCCAGCACAGCCATCCCTGTTTTCTAAGTCTTCTCAGTCTCGAAAACATTTGGGGATTTTGGGGAGCACTAAACTTGAAGCTCAGGTCTCACTGTGTTCTTTTCACAAGGTGTGACTATCGCCCAGTATCACTGTCCAGATATTAAATAAATTTCTAATATTGAAATCTGGGGACTTGAGAAAGCAGTACAATTAAAACTGCTGTGCGTGAACCACTTGGTCTTTTGCTTTTCTGCCTTTATTAACTAAGTCAGCATAGGAGATTCAATTGTTTGAAGACTTCAATTCTGGCTTTGCCATATTCTAATGAAACATATTCTAATGAAAGCCAGTGTTTCAAATGCTAGCCCTGTTTAGAAATAGCAAAAAACTACTGAAGCACAGACATATTTTGAGAACAAATGAAGGCTCACAGTTAGAATCCTAATGGCTAATCCTGACATATATAAAATAAAATTGTCACTATGTTTTAATGTGCTAATGGGTAAAATGAAGAATACAATATCTTCTTTCCAGGCCAATGTCAAGACTGAATGAAATTTTTCCCCATGAGACTTCGATCTTGGTCCAACAGGGGCATGAGAGATGGTTCGGTGTTAAGAGCATTGCTCCTCAACCACCGGATAGGAGTTGGGCTCCCAGCACCCACGGGGCAGTTCACGACCACCTGTAACTCCAGCTCTAGGAGTTCTGATGCCCTCTTCTGACCTTTGTGGGGACCTACATGCATATGTGAAGACACATGCACATATGCATAAATAAAAAATAAAATAAATCTTTGGAAAAATAAGAACCCTGTCTAGTACATTGGACTCCATTCATGTCAGTGGCATTAGTGTTTCTAATTACAGAATTAGAAACTGTATATTTTCAACTATGTCTTTTCATTATTTTCTCCAGTGTTCAAGTATATTTACATCAACTTCTTAAAAAGATTTTATTTTATTTTCGATTATGTATACGAATGGGTCTGTGTGGGGGTATGGTATGTGAGTACATGTAGCAATAGAGGCCACAAGAGAGAGACAGATTCCCTAGAGCTGGAGCTACAGGAGGTTGTGAGCAGTCCACTGTGGTTGGTGCGACCCATACTTGGGTCCTCTGCAAAAGCGTATGCATGCTTAACCCTGCTGAACCATATTTCCAGTCCCCTATTTATTTGGTTCTGAGTAATATGAAGTGTGTGTGTGTTTGTGTGTGTGTGTGTGTGTGTGTGTGTGTGTATCTTAACAGTGTTTGGATTGTTTTGTTTTGTGTATTACAGTTGGAAGATACAAAATTTCTACAGAAACTGAGTATAAGAAATTGTTGAAACTGCTATGTTCAGTTTTCTTTGTAAACTTTTGACTCCTGTTAGTAAAAGAAACAGATATAGCCTCATGTCAAAGTGATTTTTTCCTTTACCCAAGAAGGTATTTACTCCCAGATGTCTCCCACCAGAAAAGAAAAAAATGCTATCTTAATTAAAAGTAAATTTAATTTAGATAAGCATTGGCTCAAATTAACAGTCTGCGGTCTGTGGTGCACATCAAAATCATCTAGAGTCCAAGAGCTTACAACAAACACAGCGAGCAGTTTCCCTGTGGTGATTCTGATTCAGCTCATCTAAGGTAAAGCCAGGAACTAATGATTTTAAAAGCTTATTTATGTTACAGCAATTTGGAGTCAAACTAAGGAACATCAGGCTTGAGCAATGCCAAATTCTTCTTCTGCTAAGAAGAGCTAACGTTTTCTGGTTCTACAATGTTTTCTACTGAACCACACAGTCACTCTCATCAGATTTCATAAGCTGTATATAAAGAATCCAAATATTAATCATCAAACAACCCAAAGTAAGTAAGCTGTGATTTGAAGAAGAATGCCCTAGCAATAAAGTATACATTTGACTACATGGTCTGGTCTTCTAAACTCACAATGGGACATCAAAGAAGAAGGAGTGTTTTAAAAACAAAGTTGATCAGAAAAAAAAATGCTGAAACTGTAAGATGTCACAGGGAATAAAGCTAATGTCAACATCACTCTGTCCCGCCGCACTTTTCTTATCAGTCTTTGTGTAGATGTGTTACACACACACTTTCATTTCCATGTGCTCTTGCTGATTTAGAGAACTTGATCTAGCACTGGATAATGTGCATGCTGAATGCTTGAGAACATGTCTATAGAAGAGAACGTAGTCTTGACCATGGTCAGTGATATAACCTAAAATATATCCTTGGCTCCTGACCAAAATAAAGTTAACTGACTTTCTAATTTTAGTGAAATTTAGATAATTAATTTCTTGATTTAAAAATAATTCCAGCTGAAAGTTTTTAAGGCTTAAATGTATAGAAGAAAGGGTCTCACTGTGTAAGCCTAGCCTGACTTAGAACTCGGAATCCTCCTGTCTCAGCATCCCAAGTGTTGGGATTAGAGGCATGCACTCTCATTACACAGTCTTTTGAGGCACAGATGTATTTTGTCTTACAGTCATTAATTTGAGACCTAAGTTTCCTTTTGTTGAAAATAAAATTCAAATAAAAAATTTTAGATTGGTTGAATTTAAAAACAGCCTAGCAATGGTACAAACAATGCTGCTATCAATATGGGCAAAGATGAATGGCTGAAAAAAGTGAACATAATTCTGCTGAAGAACATTCTTGTTAACCTGAATGGGAGACCAATATGACACAGCACCTGATACTAAATGTGATTCTGTGCTCTGTATCTGAGAGTGAAGATCAGGAAGTATAAAACTGGGCAAAATAAGCATAGGGACAATTTTAATAAAGGCAAAAAAATTCAGATCCTGCAACTAGGATACAAATGAGCTTATTATGTATGTTAATGGAAAGACCACCTTCATTTCTGAAAAAGAAACTGTCTGACTAAAGACAATGATACTACCAGGAGGGTAGAGAATGGGACAGGGAAACTGAAAGACAGGCACAGTCACAGCATAAAAAGGAACACTGGGACCCCTCATCTGGCAGGCTCATCAGCAGACACGGGGTGACTGTGTGATGTGTTTCCCTCACTTAAAGAAGACCAAAGCAGGGGCTGGAGAGATAGCCTAGCGGTTAAGAGCGCCGACTGCTCTTGCAGAGGACCTGGGTTCGATCCCCAGCACCCACATGGCAGCTGAGAACTGTCTGTAACTCCAATTCCAGGAGAACTCCAGTTCCAGGGGAATCCGACACCCTCTTCTGACCTCCGCGGCACTGCATGACACGGGTGCACAGACCTGCATGCAGACAGTACATTCATAAGCATAAATAAATAAATAAATAAATAAATAAATAAATAATCTTAAAAAAAAAAGAAGACCAAAGCAATGTCGGGCATGGAGGGACATGGCTTTAATCCTAGCATTCAAAGGTAGAGGCAGGCAATCTTTGTGGCAGCTATGGTGACAGGGAGACCCTGTCTCAAAATGACCAAATGGGGGGACCAACAATAAGACCAAAGAAAAATATGAATTTGTAAGGAAAAGGAGAAACAAAGTACAGCCATATTTTAACATTGCTCTAAAATTGTATAATAGGTTTTCTAATAGCAAGTTTATGGTTGCTATAAAGTGCTTAGGTGCATACACACTGTGAAAAAAGAATTTGTTTTGGTAAAATAAAAATGAAAAAACTCTGAAAGTAAGCTAAAACTTTTTTTCCTTTCTCCATAAAAGCCTTAGTTTATATTTGGAAAGCAACTAGCAAAAGTCCCCATCATTTTTTAGAGATAATGCCAATAGTATTTCAAAATTCATACAGGGCTTTGCATAACCTTACTAAGAAATAGGTTGCAGTTGTGACTCAATGGTCCAGAACCTTTCAAGAGCTTAATGTAAATTTTTATATCAGGGATCCAGCAGAGCTGGAAGTGTTCACAACTGAACGGCCACAGAATCATAGTGAACGCCTCCAGGAGGAAGGGACAGGGGAGCTGCTGTCTGCAGCCAGAAGCTTCCAGGAGGGACCTGGCTCCAACTGGAATGACGCAGTGGATTGGCTGGAGTGCTGATGTTAGGAAAGCACGTGTAGAGAAGGCTTCCAAAGCTAAGAGTGAGCCGGTGTGCTGACCACACACTTCAGGAGGGTGAGTCAGTGTGATGACCACACACTTCAGGAGGGTGAGCCGGTGTGATGACCACACACTTCAGGAGGGTGAGCCGGTGTGATGACCACACACTTCAGGAGGGTGAGCCGGTGTGATGACCACACACTTCAGGAGGGTGAGCCGGTGTGATGACCACACACTTCAGGAGGGTGAGCCAGTGTGATGACCACACACTTGAGGAGAGTGAGGCAGTGTGATGAGCACATAGGACAGGGGTGGATCCTGAGAACTGGGGTTCTACTGAAAGAAGAGAAGATGAATGCCATAAGATGGGATCCACTGGAAGAAAAATGCTTTGACAATGAGTGTGTCCTTCCCTCTTTCAGGTGAAAATGTGGCAGGAGCAAGCTGGCGGATGAGGAGCAGCCCCTGCAGCACATTCTTGCACCACCTTCTCTCATGACGATGGAGAAGGAGGTAGATGCTTCCTAAGCAGATTTCACCATGTTTCTTACGACAATGGGAGCAGAGAGGAAGATACAAAATACCCTCACTGGAAAACCAGGAGACATCCCAGTTTAGACTCCTTCCTAACGGATAACAGAGGACATATAGCCCAGAGAGTACATCACAGACCTCTGAAGAGAACTCCTTGGCCTCCCCGGGAAGAGAGTGCCAAGTTGCTGTGAGGGAGTCACAGTGGTAGAAAGCGACACTAGATTCAGCACCAGGTACAAGGCTGGACCCAGGAATGGGGACAGGCTGGTGGCAGTCTGTGGAGACTGGTCTTTGGGCAACTGGCCTCACTGACTACTCAGAAGGAGTAGAGAGCAACACCAACACCAATCCCACCATGGCCCCACCTACCACACATCTAACCCAAATGACAGCAGCAGTCCCCAGCTGGCCCTCTGCTCTTCATCTGACTGCTTTACTTACTGTCAATTCAATGTCACTGAGGTTTTTAAATTGTTAATGAATTTTTTTTATTTAAGAGTAATTTTAAACTCAGAAAAAGTTACAACAATAATCCAAAGGAATTCTATGTACCCTTCATGCAGCTCCCTCCAGTGTGAACATTTTCTATGACTATAGCACGTGATCAAACAAGAAAATTGAACTGGTGCAACAGTATGAACAGAACTCTACTATTATTAGGATTAGGACTTTATTTCTCTTTACATACACTTATTAGAAAAGAAATTTTGCTAAGTGTGCACATTATCACAGGCAGCCATCATCACAATCAGGATATAGCTTTGTCTGCAATCAGTAAAACATCCTATGTCCCCTTCACAAGCACATCAACCCTGACAGCTACTGCTCTGTTCTCCATCACTGTGATGCTTCTTTTTTAAACATGGCACATAATGCACACATGCACCTTTTGAGTTTGGCTATTTTCAGTTAGCATAATGCCCTCGAGATCCATCCAAGTGTTGTGTTCTAGAGTTCCATTTATTCTTGAGTAGCACTGGATTGTACTAACATACCAATGATTGTCTTACCACTCACCCATTAAACATTGTTTGGTCCATTAAAAAAATTTTGCATTGTAAGGATGGACACAAATGTGATTTTAGCTATCTACATACTAGGATGAAAGGTTCTTTCACAACCCACAGGATGTGCTGAAGAGTGTCCCCAGTTCCTCGTGGGCCCAGGCCTTCCATGGTTCCTGACCTAATTGTCACAATAACAAAAGTTAGGTAAGAAGACTCAGACTCTGACCCAAACTAGGGAATTGAATCACGTATCCCACCAAGCCCTGCAAGGAACAAACAATGCACAGCCTCAAGGCCTTAGAAGAGCAATCTTTCCATTATTATGCTGAAGCAATCTATCATCTATCTGGATATCCTGAGCAATAATCTGGGCTCTCTCTCAGACTAAAACCATGGGCACTAGGCTTAGATCTTCTTGCTGCCTTCCAGTCAGGGGTTGTAGTCTGCGTTCTGCTGTCAAGAACAGGTTCCCCTGAAGTGGCTTTGCTAATCCTATGGCTCCCTCTGTGTTTCCCCTAGAGATCCCAGCGCCATTCATCTGCCAGAATTGAACTATATGAACACACCAATGATTGTATTCACATTCACTCACCGCGCACTGAGGGAGATCCGATTTGTTCCCAGCATTTGGTTATTAGAAATATAGCTGCTATAAACAGTAATACACAAGGTTCTGTGCAAACATGCATACCCATGTCTCTAAGAAAAGTATCCAGGAGTGTGGTATAGGGTCAAATGTTAAATGTGTGTTGAACTTCATTGAGAACTTCCCATTTTCGAATAGTTTGACAGCTCTACGGCACTAGTGCCCATATACCCTTACCATTGTCAGCTGTTACAGCCTCATGTAACCTGAATCCTTTCCTCTTTATGTCTTTGCCTCAGCCCTGTATGTCTCAAACTCATTTCTATCCTCTAGTGAGCTTGAGTAGTAAGTAAAAAATGAGATCTGATTACTAATCATTACCTTATTCAAGGATTTGTCCCCAAAGGTAAATATAGCCTCAAACCCACAGTTAATGTAAGTATACTATTGCTTTACTTCCACATCGATGTTCATTAACTAGGAAGAAGAGAAGTTAGACACACTTTATAGTACTTTGAGTTTCCTATTACATCTCTTAATTATAACATTAACATGCCTTATTGCTACCTTAGTCTAACGAATAAATGTATTTAAAACTCAAACTGACTACGGCCACTTCTAAGGGGGAAAGTCAATATCCTCATCATTGAGAATAAATATACTCTCTCCTGTCATTTATTTCCACTTTCAGAACTTTGACAGAGGTGAAGAGAGGGGACGGAGAAGGGGGAGAAAAGCTGGGAAGTCATCACAGTTCTGCCACTGTGATAAAGGATGTTTTATTTTTTTTTCAATGAAATTTTACTGAATCCTTTGACAAAGGTGAACAGGAGGAGAATAGTGAGTGGTCATCTAGATAATTCTAAATAAAAGGTAAGAACACCTGAATACTTAAAATGTAGCAAGAACTGACAGATAAGACTGAGAAAGAAACAGGAGTTTCTTACTAGGGGTGGCCTGAGAACATCCTCTGTGGCGGCCTGGCTGGATAACAGCAGGAACAGGAATGACACTTGGTTATAGGCTGTTTGTGCTGTTGTGCTTGCTCACTGCCCCATTATGCTACCTACGCAATAACGTCTGTTTTGATACTTTAAAATGCCTTGTGCCGGGTATGGTGGCGCACACCTTTAATCCCAGCACTGGGGAGGCAGAGGCAGGCAGATCTCTATGAGTTCAAGGCCAGCCTGGTCTACAGAGTGAGCTCCAGGCCAGCTGGAACTAAAGGGGGACCCTGTTTCAAAAATACAAAAAATAATAATAAAATAAAATAAAATGCTTTGTGTGATTAACCTAGTCTATTATACTTAAAAATTTCTTTTTTTTGGACAACTGGGGCTACAGGGAGACCCTGTCTAGAAAAGACCCAAAAAAATTTTTTTTCTTAAAACCTAACCTGCTGAGAAGCTGGGGTGGGACAGGGATGAGCCAATATGGAGCCTGGGACAGACAAAGCCATGAGGGTGAACTAAAATGCCAACTGAGACTGACTGTGAGGAACTCTGCCCAGTGCAGTGATACAGGACAGAGGGCTTGAGTCAGTGTTTTGTAAACTCCTAAACTGCCATCCCTGGAATGCTCTGCATGTGAATGGACACTGCTTCACAAGGGGAGCAGGAGGTGTAAGTTAACAGAGCAATGACAAGAAGAAAGAAGTAAAGAGCTTAAACAACGCTGCAAAGAACAGCTCTGTCAGAGTGAAGAATAAGCCAGGAAGCTCCTTATCACCTCCAGAGAGCTCCAGGGTAACCAGCCATAATGAGTTTTCTATTTGAAGTTAAGTGTCATGAAAGAAGAATTAAAAAAAAAAATAGTATGACAGTTTTCTGGTTCCAGAACTTCAAAATCACTCCCACAATAAAAGAACAAGTAATTAGGATGTGTCAAGGCATAGTCTAGATGCTCTTCCTCCAAGGTCCAGCTTCCATGTGATAGGATACTACTCAAACTGAGAGACGTGGCTGCGTAGGTAATAATAGCACATGTAGACTCTGCTGCCAGCCCACCTGGTCCAAATGCTAGCCCAGCTGCCTGCCTACTGCATGGCCCTGGGCATGTCACCTCTATCTCCTATGACCCCATTTTACTTATCTATAAAATGTGAACAATAATATGGAGTGACAAACTCACAGGGCTGGTGGAAAGACAGCGTGAATTAATGTACATCAAGCACTTAGACTGGCCCTGACACCTAAGGGGCATTCATATGGGCTCACTCACTTTCAGTTACAGAGCACTAAAAGAAGCCCTGTCTTGAGAATCAGCTTGGTGAAGGGTCCTAGTCTAAGTCTCTTGGAATCCGCCATACAGATGAGGGTGAAGGCAGAACAATTCTTGGAATTTCTGCCCCTTTCTTATCAGCTTCTGGCAACACAGAAAAGTGACACTAATTTAACAACTGCACATACCTGTCTACCATTTAGGTAAGTAAAGTGTGCCAGAAATTAAGACACAGAGATGATAGTGAAGGATGGTAACCAGACACTTCACAGCCTGTGTTTCAGCACAAGCTCAGGGGAGAAGCTGGCGATGGGGGCAGCAGTTAAAGCCAAAGAAGTTTTCACCAATATTTGAAAAAAAAAAAAAGGACAACAAACGTAATGAGAACAGATTAAGTCATAGCAAATCAGTGAAAATTAAAGCTATACTTCAAGCATACAGTGTTCAGACTAGCAATTCCTTTTTAAATTAAAATGTTTAATTTTTCTTGATTTTGACTTCAAAATACATTTTTTAATTATTTTTTTTAATTTTTTAAATTTATTTCCGTATGTGTATGAATGTATTGTCTGCATGCAAGTCTGTGCACCCGTGACGTGCAATGCCGCGGAGGTCAGAAGAGGGTGTCGGACTCCCCTGGAACTGGAGCTCTCCTGGAATTGGAGTTTCAGACGGAACTGGAGTTCTCCTGGAATTGGAGTTTCAGACGGCTCTTGGCCGCCATGTGGGTGCTGGGGATCAAACCCGGGTCCTCTGCAAGAGCGGTCGACGCTCTTAACCGCTAGGCCATCTCTCCAGCCCCAAAATACATTTTTAATGTGACTTTGTAAGAGTGAACACGAGTGCACGCGTGCGAGCACGCACACACACACACACGCACGCACACACACACACACAAAAAGGTGTGCACGCACACTTTGCAGATCTGTAAAACAGCAATAATAATTACATGCTACAGAACACTAAGATCCATCTTTCTATAAAAGCCAAACCTTGCAAAGCAAAGAATAATCAATACTGTAAAGAATGCATTCCCTAGGCTATGTGCTGTAAAACCTCAAAGAAACAATAGTTCGGCACTTAAGGAGAGAAAAAAATATTTATCATCTGGATCACTTCAATTCTTGTCCAAATAAATACTCTGCTTTCAAACATATGTGGGAGAATGCTTAAAGATGATTTTATACATGTTAGCTAAGGCAAGAACTGTAAGTGAAGACCCTGCTACGTCCAGCACACAATTAGCTTGAGACCTGGGATGTCCTACATTCCTCCAAAACTGGCAAGGCTGGTGACATTTTGTCCTTTTAACAATACTCATTTCCAAGAAACGCCTCCCAGTATGGAATCTAAGTGCCTCATGTCTTCCGACTTAAACAATCCTTTATGTCCTCTGTGTGGAAAGAGAATGTTCATCAGCTTCCTCCTTAATAACAGCTCTTTACTAGTTATTAAATCACTTTCATTCCAGGCTAAATGAAGCCATGACTTTAAGCCACTTTTGTGGAAGACCTGATTTTCCAACTTATTGATAATTACATTTGATCTTCTTTGGACTGCTTTCCAAACTCTTGATGTTACCTTCAGAATGCATACTTACATGCATATATATCAAAAATATTCTAACTGTGAAGAGTTTATACCAACTGTGATGGTTAATCCTGGGTGTCAACTTGACTGGATTAAGGGACAAATAAGAGAAAAAGGGTCTTCTGATTGGACCGCCTCAACCCGGATGGCCCACCCCAAACGTGGGTGTTACCTTCTACTGGCAGGCAGTATTTAAGGCCATGGCAGAAGGAGCTGGTCCCTTCTTTTCTCCTGCGGCTTCCCTCTCTCATCTGGTGAGTTTGTCTTGCTGCTGTGATCAACCTTTCGGATCCCAGCATGTACTGAGACCGGCAGATCTCCTGGAACCCATTTGGGCTTTCAGCACTGGATTGGGACTACTGAGACATCCAGCCTTGCAGACTGAGCAGTTCCCTGGATTCTCGTCTAGGCCTTTCCAGTGTGGTGCAGCTACTGTTGGAATCCTTGAACTCTGTCACTTGAGCAAATCAATAAATTGTATATAGCTATATATATTCATCCTGCTGCTTCTATTTCTTTAGAGAACCCTGACTAATACAGATTTTGGTACCAGAAGTGGTTCTAGAGAAACAGAATTGAAAGGATGAATTTCTTTAGTGGGCTTGGTACTCTCTGGAGCCAGCTCTCCAATTCAATGAAGCTTAGAGTTACTGAAGGCTTTCCTGGTGGCATGAAGAGGAATGATAATCCTTGGTGCAGACTATTTGATGTAATTATGAAGATAGATCCATTTGACTCACCTGACTCGCCTCTTGTGAGAAGCCAGGAATTTAGCGACTCTATATATAAAACGTTCGAGAAATTGTGGAAAAATAAGGAAAATAATGATGTTGCCTTGTTGCTCCTAGCATGTCTGGATAAACTGATAGAGGAAAATAAGGAGCTCGGTGATAAAAATGACCAGCTCCGGATTCGAAACAACAGTTTAAAGGTTTCCAAGTGTGCTCTGGAAGAGAATCTTCTCTCCAGCAGCCAAAGAGCTAAAGCAGCAGAAAATCAAGCTGGAGCCCTTATTATACGGTTGGCTGATTTACAACGCAAATTTAATTCCCAGCCACGAAAAGTGTCAGCAGTTAAAGTGAGAGCACTGGTGGGGAAAGGGTGGAACCCTGAAACTTGGGATGGAGATGTGTGGGAGAACCATGATGATGAGGATTTTGAACCCTCGGATTCTGAGGGATTTTCTTTATCTGAGGAATTAACCTCCCCACCCTCAGCAGAGAATCCACACCCTGCAGATCCCTCCTCCCCACCCTTGCCTGAGGAAATTAATCCCCCCCTCCCAGTGGGAGCTGATGTCCCTCAGGGCCCAACAATTGTTGCCTCTAGACCTATAACCAGATTGAAGTCTAAGCAAGCCCCTCAAGGTGAGATAGAAAGTGTGGTCCACGAGGAGGTGCGATATACTACTAAAGAAATTAATGAGTTTGCTGATTCATTCCGGCAGAAGCCTAAGGAATATGTGTGGGAATGGATTTTAAGGGTGTGGGATAATGGTGGAAGGAATATAAAATTGGATCATACTGAGTTTATCGATATGAGCCCACTGAGTAGAGATTCTAGGTTTAACATGGAAGCTCGAGCAGTTAAAAAAGGTGTTAAAAGTTTATTTGAATGGTTGGCTGATGTATTTATTAAAACATGGCCTACTAACAGCGAGTTAGAGATGCCTGATATTCCTTGGCTTAGTATTGATGAAGGGATTGTGAGGGTCAGGCAGATGGGCATGCTCGAGTGGATTCGAAGTGTAAAACCACATTCTCCACAATATGAGGACCCAGAGGACATGCCACTCACTGAATTTATAAGATGGAAAGTACTGAGAGAGACACCAGAACATTTGAAGAGCTTTGTTTTTGCTCTATTTCTTATGCCAGATCTTACAGTTAGAGAAGTTGTGGCTCGTTTGCATAAATTAAATGTACACGTAGTAGGTCTAACAGGACCTCAGGGTAGGCGTCAGGTGGCAGCACTGAATCGCAGAAGGCCAGATGAGCGTAGTTACAGTAATTATCATAATGGGTGGCAAAGGCAAAACAATACCTATAATGGCATGACCCGAAATGATCTTTGGAACTGGCTAATTAATCATGGTGTTCCCAGGAACCAAATACATAAGAAGCCTACTAAGTTTTTATTTGATCTGTATAAGCAGAAAAGCTCTAGAACGAATGACAGGAAGTCAACATTTGATTTTAGGAGTAGCGAATCCCGCCCAGTTGACCGGTTTCCAGACTTGAGACAGTTCACAGACCCAGAACCCCTTGAATGAAGGGGTGGCCGGGTTCCAGTGAGGAAGGACCTTGTCACAATACCAAAGAGTTATGCTGTTTGCCTTCCTCCTGTCCTTCCCCAGAGGGACCTGAGGCCTTTTACTAGGGTAACTGTACACTGGGGAAAAGGAAATAATCAGACTTTTCGAGGCCTATTGGATACTGGTTCTGAGTTGACACTGATCCCAGGAGACCCTAAAAAGCATTGTGGCCCTCCGGTTAAAGTAGGGGCCTATGGAGGTCAGGTGATAAATGGAGTTTTGGCTGAAGTCCGACTCACGGTGGGCCCAGTGGGTCCCAGAACGCATCCCGTAGTTATTTCCCCAGTCCCAGAATGTATAATTGGGATAGATATAATTAGAAATTGGCAGAATCCCCACATTGGTTCCCTGATCTGTGGAGTGAGGGCTATTATGGTTGGAAAGGCCAAATGGAAACCATTGGTGTTGCCTCTACCAGGGAAAATAGTGAACCAAAAACAGTATCGTATCCCTGGAGGGATTGCGGAGATTAATGCCACTATCAAGGATTTGAAAGATGCAGGGGTGGTGATTCCTACCACATCTCCATTTAACTCTCCAATTTGGCCTGTGCAAAAGACAGATGGATCATGGAGAATGACAGTTGACTATCGAAAACTCAACCAAGTAGTGACACCAATTGCAGCCGCTGTACCAGATGTGGTGTCCTTACTCGAGCAGATTAATATGTCTCCTGGTACCTGGTATGCAGCTATTGATCTGGCCAATGCTTTTTTCTCAATACCGGTTCATAAGGACCACCAGAAGCAATTTGCTTTCAGCTGGCAAGGCCAACAGTATACCTTTACTGTCTTACCTCAGGGGTATGTTAACTCTCCAGCGTTGTGCCATAACTTAGTTAGAAGGGATCTTGATCGCCTGACTCTTCCACAAAATATCACACTGGTCCACTATATTGATGATGTTATGTTGATTGGACCCAGTGAACAGGAGGTAGCAGCTAGCCTAGACTTGTTGGTAAAGCATATGCGCATGAGAGGATGGGAAATAAATCCAACTAAAATTCAAGGGCCATCTACCTCGGTGAAGTTTCTAGGAGTTCAGTGGTGTGGAGCATGCAGAGACATTCCTTCTAAGGTAAAGAATAAGTTGTTGCACCTGGCCCCTCCCTCCACCAAGAAAGAAGCACAACGTCTGGTGGGTCTTTTTGGATTCTGGAGGCAGCACATTCCTCATCTGGGTGTGTTACTACGACCCATATATCAGGTGACTCGTAAGGCAGCAAACTTTGAGTGGGGCTTGGAACAGGAAAAGGCTCTTCAACAGGTCCAGGCTGCGGTGCAGGCTGCTCTGCCCCTAGGGCCATATGATCCAGCAGACCCAATGGTGCTTGAGGTATCAGTGGCAGATAGAGATGCTGTCTGGAGTCTGTGGCAGGCTCCCATAGGGGAATCACAGCGGAGGCCCTTGGGATTTTGGAGCAAGGCTCTACCTTCATCTGCAAACAACTATTCTCCTTTTGAGAGACAGCTCTTAGCCTGCTATTGGGCCTTAGTGGAAACTGAACGTTTGACAATGGGCCACCAAGTCACCATGCGACCTGAGCTGCCCATCATGAGCTGGGTGTTATCTGACCCACCAGACCATAAAGTAGGACGTGCACAGCAACAGTCCATTGTCAAATGGAAGTGGTACATACGGGACAGGGCCCGGGCAGGCCCTGAGGGCACAAGCAAGCTACATGAAGAAGTTGCCCAAATGCCTATGGTTCCCACTCCTGTTACAATGTCTCCTGGGCTTAAGCATGCACCTATGGCTTCATGGGGTTTGCCCTATGATCAGTTGACTGAGGAAGAGAAGACTAGGGCCTGGTTTACTGATGGTTCTGCACGCTATGCAGGCACCACCCAGAGGTGGACAGCTGCAGCATTACAGCCAATTTCTGAAACAACCCTAAAGGACACTGGTGAAGGAAAGTCTTCACAGTGGGCAGAACTTCGGGCAGTGCACATGGTTGTGCATTTTGCCTGCAAGGAGAAATGGCCAGAGGTTCGATTATATACTGATTCATGGGCTGTAGCCAATGGTTTGGCTGGATGGTCAGGGACTTGGAAGGAGCATGACTGGAAAATTGGTGAGAAAGACATTTGGGGAAGAAGTATGTGGATAGAGCTCTCTGAATGGTCAAAGGATGTGAAGATACTTGTGTCTCATGTAAATGCTCATCAAAAGGTGATCTCAGCAGAGGATGAGTTTAATAATCAAGTAGATCGGATGACTCGTTCTGTGGATAGTCAGCCTCTTTCTCCAGCTATCCCTGTTGTTGCTCAATGGGCCCATGAACAAAGTGGTCATGGTGGCAGAGATGGAGGTTATGCATGGGCTCAACAGCATGGACTCCCACTCACTAAGGCTGATCTGGCTACAGCTGCTGCCGAGTGCCAGATTTGCCAACAGCAGAGACCAACATTGAGCCCCCGATATGGTGCTATTCCCCGGGGTGACCAGCCAGCAACCTGGTGGCAGGTTGACTACATTGGACCACTTCCATCATGGAGGGGACAGCGTTTTGTTCTTACAGGAATAGATACTTATTCTGGTTATGGATTTGCCTTTCCTGCACGTAATGCTTCTGCCAAAACTACCATCCAGGGACTTACGGAATGCCTTATCCACCGTCATGGTATTCCTCACAGCATTGCTTCTGATCAAGGAACTCACTTCACAGCCAAAGAAGTGCGACTGTGGGCCCATGGTCATGGTATCCACTGGTCTTACCATGTTCCCCACCACCCAGAAGCAGCTGGCTTGATAGAACGATGGAATGGCCTCTTGAAGACACAGTTACAGCGCCAATTAGGTAGCAATACCCTGGAGGGCTGGGGCAAGGTTCTCCAGCAAGCAGTATATGCTTTGAATCAGCGTCCACTATATGGTACTGTTTCTCCTATAGCCAGAATTCATGGGTCCAGGAACCAAGGGGTGGAAGTGGGAATGATTCCACTCACTATCACCCCTAGTGACCCAGTAGGAAAATTTTTGCTTCCTGTACCCACGACCTTGCGTTCTGCTGGTCTAGACGTTTTGGCTCCAATGGGGGGAGTGCTTTTGCCAGGAGATACAGCAAACGTTCTATTGAACTGGAAGCTAAGACTTCCCCCTGGCCACTTCGGGCTTCTACTGCCTTTAAGCCAACAGGCTAAGGAAGGAATAACAGTAGTAGGAGGAGTGATTGATCCAGACTACCAGGGGGAAATTGGACTTTTTCTCCACAATGGGGGCAAGGAAGATTATGTCTGGAAGGCAGGAGATGCTGTAGGGCGCCTTCTGGTGCTACCATGTCCTATGATTAAGGTCAATGGGAAACTCCAACAACCCAAACCAGACAGGACAATAAATGGCCCAGACCCTTCAGGGATGAAGGTATGGGTCACTCCTCCAGGGAAAGAGCCAAGACCTGCAGAGGTGCTTGCTGATGGTGGAGGAAATACAGAATGGGTCGTAGAAGAAGGTAGTCATAAATATCAGCTGAGGCCATGGGACCAGTTGCAGAAACATGGATTATAATAGATATTAACTTTTGTCCTATTTGGTTAAGAATGTGCTTGTTCATATATATATACATATATATATGTATATATGTATATATATACATATATATATACATATATATGTATGTATATTAAGTGGATACTTGTGTTGTTCCCTTTTGAATGTGCAACTGAGATATGTGTTAAGTGTTGTCATATTTAGGTTATTATACATTTAGGTTATTATATATATAATATATATTATATATATGTATGTATACATATATATGTATATATATACATATATATATATGTATGTATTTTAAGTGGATACTTGTGTTGTTCCCTTTTGAATGTGCAACTGAGATATGTGTTAAGTGTTGTCATATTTAGGTTATTAGATACTGAAGGACTAAGTTCTTCTCAAGGACACTACCACCTACTCTAAGATATAATGCTTTGCTATTGCACATGAGATATTTATAACATGTTAGGTGGAATTATGACCCTGCCATCGTTTGCAATTGACATTTAAGCATAACATAAGGAGAGGCTATTTGTTGGGTGTCAAGTTGACAAGTGGTGACTTGTGATGGTTAATCCTGGGTGTCAACTTGACTGGATTAAGGGACAAATAAGAAAAAAAGGGTCTTCTGATTGGACCGCCTCAACCCGGATGGCCCACCCCAAATGTGGGTCTTACCTTCTGCCGGTAGGCAGTATTTAAGGCCACAGCAGAAGGAGCTGGTCCCTTTTTTCCTCCTGCGGCTTCCCTCTCTCATCTGGTGAGTTTGTCTTGCTGCTGTGATCAACCTTTCGGATCCTGGCATGTACTGAGACTGGCAGATCTCCTGGAACCCATTTGGGCCTTCAGCACTGGATTGGGACTACTGAGACATCCAGCCTTGAGGTCTGAGCAGTTCCCTGGATTCTCGTCTCAGCCTTTCCAGTGTGGTGCAGCTACTGTTGGAATCCTTGAACTCTGTCACGTGAGCAAATCAATAAATTGTGTATAGCTATATATATTCATCCTGTTGCTTCTGTTTCTTTACAGAACCCTGACTAATACACCAACTAAAACAAAATAATAACATAATACCCTCCAGGCTCCAGATATAAATTTATGTGTATTATATATAATATACATATATATTCACACTCATGTACATAAGACTGAGAGAGAGCAGAGATTTTCAGAATCTGTTAGTTTTATCTTGTTAGAATATTATCAGCCTACTACAGATTATTGTTAACAAATTTCTTTTTATGAGACTCTTTCCTAGCCCAGCTTGTGCCCAATGTAGTGTGTTTATTATCAACAATTATACTTTACCTTGAAATTACTCTCTAAAAGCATGTCAAGTGCTTAGATGCCCAGAGGGGTAACAGGCTGAGCTAGCAGGGATTCAGTTCCTGGGCATGAAAGTTTATGCGAAGTCTCAGTACCAGATATCCTCACAGGAATTGGGGGATCAGAGCAATGTGATGTACATGCATGTGACAGTCTCTCTAGGGCACGTGTCGTGTCAGGGAAAGGGATCACATGGATACACTGGATGCCTCTACCTCCTTCAGGTTTGTGTCTCACAAAGGAAGAAGCAGCAGTATATCTAGGAACATGACCTCCATTCTTGACTGTGCCCCTGAATACATGATCTTCACACAGATGCCCCCTGTCTAAAAACATCATTGGGAAAGACATTAACAAATAAAAAGTGGGACATTGGGGTAGGGGAACTAGAGAGGCTGATGAAGCAAGGATAGTTGCTACTATGTTTTATTTTAATTTGTGTGTGTGTGTGTGTGTGTGTGTGTGTGCGCACGCGCACACATTCATGTCATGACACACATGTGGAGGACAACGTACAGGATGATTTATCAATTCTCTCTTTCTACTACTTTGGGTTCCAGAGATGCAATTCAAATGATCAGGCTCAGAGGCAAAAGCCTCTACCCACCAAGCTATCTCTTTGGCCCTGCATCTATCTTTTGCCAGGGGAAAGCTAGAGAAAGCAGTATTGGAAATGATGGCTTTGTCTGCACATAACAGAAACCCCAAACAGGTGGCTCAAACAAACAAACAAAAAATAAAGTATTTATATAAATATTGTTGTGTCCTCCCCAAATTAAAAATGCTATGGAGGATAAGGTCTTTTGATAGGGACCGGGTCAGGATGGTGGGACTTTATGTACAGGACACTGCACTTACGAAGGGGCTGGCTCAGCAGTCAAGAGCACCAATTCCTCTTGCAGAGAACATGGGTTTGGTTCCCAGCACCCACATGGCCGCTAACAACTATATGTAACTTCAGTTCCAGGGGATCTGACTCCCTCTTCTGATCTCCTCAGGAACTACACGACACAGGGTGCACTTACATACATGCAGGCAGTACACTCATACACATAAAATAAAAAAGAGCCCAAAGTCCTTGCTCACTTTTTCTGTGACGTGGGGACACCAGGGAGAAACTATCTTGTGTGAAACAAGAAACTGCCCTCACCAGACATCCTTGACCTTGAATTTACCAGGCTACAGAATTGTAAAAGGATAAATTTATGTTATTTGTGCTTAAACTAATATGGAAATGTATGTTGTAGTAGCAGGGAGAAGATCATCAGGCACCTCACACTTCCTTTCTGCATGGCTTCCACCATTAAGGCCCAAGGCGGCCTGGCTTTGGATGACCAGATATCATAATATTTCCAGCAACACTAAGAGAAAGCAGGAGAGAATCAGAAGCACTGCTTCACAGCTGAGTCAGCTTGCTTTACACAGCGTTTCTGAAACCCACCCAAGGACTTCAGCTTAATCTCATTGACTAGGAAATACGAGTGTTTATCTGGGCATTTGGCCAGTTGGAAAACCCCCAGATTTCTGGAAGTAGAGGACAATGAATATTGGGTGGATAACTAGCAGTTTCTTTGCTAAATCTAAGACAAAATACTTTTGACTTTGGCTCTGGAACTCTACATGCTTGGGAGGAAGGATGGACCACCTCTCTCTTTGCTATTCCTCCATTTCTCCCAGGAGAGGCAGGGATGGAAATGGGTCAGGATAGTTCAATCAGTTGCATGAAAATTTACCACTCATATCTTCTAGATTACTTTTGTTTAAATGAAAGAAAATTTTGATTACAGGAACAAAACAACTTTATCATATTAGAGGGAGCTATTCAAGCTAAGATGCAGAGTTCTGTTTTGAAAACAAAAAACAGCCATTAGAGGGTAGTCAGTTCAAGAAAAGAAAGAATGAAACCAGTAAATGTCTGCAATGTCACATCATGAGGGTATGAAACTCAGTTATACTAAGCAACATGTACAAGGAAAAGTGAAATCATAATCAGGCATAAGGCATGCTACTCTCTGACACAAGGGATGGCTTCACGCAACCATGTGATGCTTCTGTTACAAAGGGAGGCCAAATACCTTACACAGTTGTGCTATGCTTTTTTTTTGAGAACCTAGGACTAGAGGAGACATAATCAAATGGGTTTTCTTTTGCAAAAGTATATTGGCAGGCATTTAAGTTATTGACTTTATGATTAAGAATAAAAGTACTTGAACTCAAGGCTCTGTCAGGAAAGGCGGGATATATGCTAATTAATATTAATGAACCTGGGTTGACCTTTATAGTCGGGAACTGAGACTCTGCTATGGCTGGATGTGGTTTGTACCATTGAAATTCATGTTGAGGCTTGAACGCAGACTTAATTCAACAGGGACCAATAGATCTTCAGTAAATCAGGGGAAGCCCATGCTCATAGATTAACATAATTGCCATGTATTCTGGTTCGGATCTTAAGTGTTCTCCGAAGGCTTGGATACACAAAAGGTTTGGATACCAGATGTGGCACTACTGAGATGTGGTACAAGCTCTGGAGCTGGAGTTCAGTGGGGGGTACTGGGGTTGTTATGTGGAAATGAAGTTCTTACTGGGAACCCAACGCCTTTCCAGCTCTCCTTTTCTTTGACATGATAAAGTGAGGAGCTCTGTTCGACCATCCACTCTTAGCCAGGAAGTTTTGCCTTGCCACAGGCACCAAAACAATGGAACCAAACAACCGAGGGCTCATACCTATGAACTTATAAACTAAAATAAATTTTCCTTCTAAGATGTTTTATCACAGATATTTTATCATATCTAAATATGATAACTAAATACGATAACTAAAACGCCATGAGCTACCACAAGAGATGGTAATTGTGAACTGAATTTGGTTTCCTGGCTCGCTTTCTTCTCTTGCCACGTGACTTTGTGTACACCATTTGCTCTTCAGCTGCTCTTCCACAAATGGAGTCCTCACTAGAAGGTAAATAGATGCCACTTGTCATATTTCTGAACCTCCAAAATTGTGAGCTAAATAAATTTCCTCTCTATAAATTCCCCATCCTCAGGGTTTTGTTACAAATTGATTAAGACAGACTCTTTACCTAGGAATAGTTGCTCTGCAAATAATGTGCAAATCATAAGCCCAAATATTGTTGCTGATCTAAGGAAAACTTTTGGTACCAGAGAGTGGGCTATTGCTGTGACAGACCTGAGCTTGGTGTTTTGGGGAAGGATTGTGGAGGTGTTTGGAACTTTGGGCTGGGAAGATCATTGAATGCTTAAAGATCGTTGCTGTGGAGCTTGGAGCAGTTTTGCTGAAGGAGTTGTAGAAGATGGAGGCCTGGCTTGTGAAGTTTTCTAGTTTCAAAGGGAAGCAGAGATCATCAGGACTGTTTAATCTGTGGGTTCTGCTCAGCTGGGGCTGAAGAATCAGCTGTAAGTAACAAGAGACCAGAACCTGAAGAGAAATCTTTGTGGTACTGGGGCAATTGATGCTGGTTAGCTGGGGCTGAAAAATCAGCTGTAAGTAACAAGAGACCAGCATCACTGAGGTGAAATCTTCTGGGGAGAATATCTTCAAGGTCAGCACACAGAAGCTGTGACCCAGAAAGGGCCTGAGCCTCCATCTCGAGCCAGAAGCCGGACTTGGTAACGTGTAAGAGTCTCCTATATGGTTCCGGTGTTGAAATTTGAGGGGGTCACAGAGAGCAGCCGAGGCTTGGCACTGTGAGAGGTCAGGAAAGACCATTGGTGGAAGTGCACCTCGGTTGCTGTGAAGACCCCAGGATTGCAGGGGTCATGGAGAGAAGCTGAGGCTTTGCACCAGGAGAGGTCAGAAGAGACCATTGGTGAAGGTGCTGCCTCAGTTTCAGTAGCGACCCCAGCTTTTTGGAGATGCCGGTACCCTGGGACGACCACCAAGAGCAGCGGTAGGTGTAGAATGGAGTCGGCCTGGGCCTGCGAGATGAGTGTGCCACGGACGGCAGAGTCGGAGAGGGGGAGCTGCCGAAACCCTTTGGAGCCCAGAAGATCGTGAGTGAATCCCAGGTGTCCAGCCTTGAGCTACTTTGCTGGACTTAGGTTTTGTTTGAGTGTGCCTGATTCTTCCCTTTGAAATAAGACAGTACTTGTTTTGGATTTTACAGCAGCCCACAGTTAAGAGACTTTTAACAGACTGTGAACTTTTAAGTGTTTGGACATTTTAAGGACTGTGGGGCTTTTAAGGTTGTACTGTCTTAGGTTGTGATTAATGTTAACATCATACTTTGGGGATAAGAACTGGAAAGGTGGTGGTTTAATAGTGATGTGTTTTGTGTGTCAAGTTGACAAGGGGTCAATTGTGCTGGATAGCTTTAGTGTCAACTTGACACACCTGGGTTGAGGGAGCCTCAATTGGGGAATTGGCTCCATTGGATTGGCCTGTGGCCACATCTGTGGAGTATTGTCTTGATGGTCGAGCAGTGTGGGAGGGCCCAGCCCACAATGAGTGGTGCCACCCTGGGCAGGTTGTTGTGTACCGTATAAGAAGGCAGGCTGGGCATGAGCCAGGGGAGCAAGCCAGTGAACAGCATTCCTCCATGGCCTGTGCTTCAGCTCCTGCCTCCAGGTTCCTGCCCTGAGTTCCTGCCTTGGGCTCCCTAAGTGATGAACTGTGACCCAGGAGATGTAAGCTGAATAAACCCTTTCTTCCCCAAGTTGGTGTCAGTCAGAGTGTTTTGTCATAGCAATGGAAGACAAACTAGAACAACCTGTTAACAGGCAAGAGTCAGAGAGCAATAACAAGGGAGACCTGCTCATATCCTTGCTGCCTTATCAACCACAACAATGAACTAATGATCTATTAAGTTACCACAACACAACTACATTGTAGGTTTTAGGGAATACTGCCTTCTCAAAGCTGTAATGTATTCAACAACAACAAAAATGTACACTTCTATCTGAGATAATCCTGCCCGTGTGTGTACGTACAAAAAAAGATGAGCTTTTGGGCCAAAAATGCTTAGTAGGTAATCTGTGGACTAAAATTCACTGAGCAATTATATCATTGGGAAAGAAATGAATACTTCTTATGTACAAAACTTAGAAACTGCTCCTGAAAATAATGTTGTGATGCAAAAATGACTCAGTGGCATGACACACTGAGCTCCTGCTACAAATGCCAGAATCTCTTCCTTTCTCCCACCTCCATATTCTGTCCCTATTTCTACCTTAATAATTGATTCTACTAAATGTAGATTCACATGCTTTTCATAATTTGATCATAATAGTAAGTCATGGAAATAAATAAGAATACCAATAGGTATTAATCTGCATAGGTGTAAATCTGCACTCCTTCCCAGTGTGACATTGGGCACTGACTTGTAGGAAACACCTGGCCTGGGGAGAAATTGGGAGGGAAAAGAGAATACTGCCAGCTTCCCACCTTAGATCACCCAGTGACCTTCATCTTATGTACACTCCTTTTACTGCAGGACAAGGAAACACCTTATAAAAATCACAAGCTCTGGGCTGGAGAGATAGCCTAGCGGTTAAGAGCACCGACGCTCTTGCAGAGGACCCGGGTTCGATCCCCAGCACCCACATGGTGGCTAAGAACCGTCTGTAACTCCAATTCCAGGAGAACTCCAGTTCCAGGGGAATCTGAGACCCTCTTCTGACCTCCGCGGCATTGCACGACACGGGTGCACAGACCTGCATGCAAACAATACATTCATACACATACAAAAAAAAAAAAATCACAAGCTCTATTCATCACCTCAAAGTTGAAATCACCTATAAGTTGGGATGATGGCTCAGTCAGAAAAGTGCTGCCACACAGGCATCAAGACCCAGGTTCTGCTACCCTTACCTATGGGTGAGTAGTTCATATCTGTTACCCAGCACTGGGGGAGAGGGGTCCTTCCTTACAGCTCCATTGGCCAGCCAGTGTAGCCAAATCACTGAATTCAAGGTTCTGTGGGAGAGACTGTCTCAAAAAATTAAGGTAGAGAGTAATGAAAGAAACCATCCAATGTTAACTTCCTGGGCTCCACACACATGTGCCCATACACAACAGAGGTTGAACTCATCAGATTAAAGCCATTTTGGACCACTGAAAAAGAGAACCAAAAAGTAAACTGGAATCTTCTGCATTAATGATGACAGCCCTCTGAGAAATTAATTTAAAAATCACATATTTAGATGTAAATATAGAAATAATGATGCTATTGCCCTAACAGGCTGCATTTCAAAATAATATATATAAACCTCCTTAAATTTACATTGTTGTTAATCCTTTTAAATTATTTAATGATAAAAGATCCTATCTAAAATGTTCATTTCTTCAATGCTCAAAATGGAGCATTAGGGAAAGGTTCATGTCTGTGAAAAATTAATAGCTAAATTTTATTTCAAACCATGGAGTTTTGATCTGTGTACATGCAAACACTTGTGAAGTTTTATTCTTAGAGTAAAAGTGAAAGAGAGGCATGGGATTAAATAATTGACCAAAATATGAAATAAGTACAAAAAGCCATTAAAATACTAAGTTGTTAATTTACATTTAATGACTGGGGAATTCTTTGCTGTACTATGCAAGCAAACAAGCAAATGAAAACATGAAAAAATTCAGAGTATTGCACTACAATCCATAGCTCTCATTTATTTTGACAGCTATAGTTTTGTTTTAATTATTCATTATAGTATTTTATGGCAGAATATAAACGTGCTACAGTACATTTTCTAAGATTGGTCTCTGCAATTCAGTATCTCTGGAATGCTTTTTTACATATTAAATGTTTTCAATACTCAGGAAGGAGCCATCTTCTATGACATGTTCTAAGGATATTTAGTGGTACAACAAGATAAGTCGTGTTTTCGTATTTACCTACCTCTATAATTACAGATTTTAAGAAAAGTTAAAGATCCTTTATTATTAAAAAAACACAAACAAAAAATAAAACCTCTGGGGCTGGTGAGATGACTCAGGGGTTAAAAGCATTAGCTGCCAAATCTGATGACCTGAGTTTAGTCCCTAGGACCCACATGGTGGAAGAATGAATTCCCACAAGGTGTTCTGTAACCTTCACACATGACACACACACACACACACACACACACACACACACCTGAATAAATAAATGCAATTAATTTTTCAATAGTTTGTTATTTTTATGTGTATGAGTGTATTGTCTGCGTGTATGAAAGTGCACTCATGCAATGCCCACAGAGGTCAGAAGAGAGTGTTGAATTCCCCTGGAACTGAAATTGTTAGCCACCATGTGGGTGCTGGGAACTGAACCTGGGTCCTCTGCAAGAGGAGTCAATGCTTTTACCCACCGAGCCATTTTGCCAACCCTGCAATTAAGTTTTTAACTCTGAAAAAATACATGGTACATTTGATTTAATAAAATTCTTGATGCTAAACTTTTTAGTTTTTCAAGATATCTCACTGAAGGGGAAGCGAGGAAGGAAATCACTGATACCAAGTAATAAAAAGATGAGTATGGAATCTACTGATTTTCTTTCTAAAAGTGTATTTATTGAATTCAAATCAACACAGAGAAGCAGGCGTAGGTCTATAATTTTTTTCTTTCTTAAAATGATATGGCTCAGTAGGTAAAATTACTCGTAGTGTAAGCCTGATGGCCTCAGTTCAATCTCTAGAACCGACTTAAAAGACAGAGAGAACCAACTCTCTGACCTACACACACACACACACACACACACGATAATAATACTTTTTATGATCAAATTAGATAAATAGCTGTGAAGGGAGACAATGAACAATGAAGAGTCAGGATCAGTAATTACTCACCAGTAAGACGGCCTTCTTACCACACTCAGGGAATAGGTATATGGGATAGGGTAATGGATTTGCACTCTTAGAAGGCGCATGAGGAAGAGAAGTGGGAGGACGAGTACGTGTGTATCACACCTCAAACACAAGGCCCTGATAGCACAGCCTCAGACCCAGCAGTGCAGTGGTTCTGTATCTACTGACACATTGGGATACTAGATATTATTCTTTCTTCAAAAAGATACTGACTCTTTAAGAAAGCAACATGTGGGCTGGAGAGATTGCCTAGCAGTTAAGAGCGCCGACCGCTCTTACAGAGGACCCGGGTTCGATCCCCAGCACCCACATGGCGGCTGAGAGCCGTCTGAAACTCCAATTCCAGGAGAACTCCAGTTCCAGGGGAATCTGACACCCTCTTCTGACCTCCGTGGCATTGCACAACACGGGTGCACAAACCTACATGCAGACAGTACGTTCATACACAAACAGAAATAAATAAATTTTTTTTAAAAAGAAAGCAACATGTCTATTATGAAAATGCACTTTAGGGATACTCAATGGACATTAGCCTCCTTTACATAATATAACCTATAATAAATACCTAGAAATGAGCAGCAGTGGAGTGGGGGGAACAATGCTTCCTGATATTTAGGGCAGAGGGTACTGTAACATAACCTTAGAGATGTCTATATCTACAACCTTTCCTAAACCAGATCTTTGCACACCAATTATTGGCTGCATATTTCAGGGCACTGCAAGGTGGGGTTGCACTGCTCTCTCACTAACATTCAGATTTGGACAGTGGCACCATCCATCCTGGAATGAGAAGAGATGCAGTCCTTGAGTACTTGAGTACATCCTATATTTGCTGCTGGTCTGTAAAATTCCATGATCAAATGGAAGTCATGAAGTAGTGATGGGTCACGAAAAGGGGCGAGGATCACTTACAGAAAATCGTTTGTCTGATAGCTGAGTGATGGCTTGTTCAGTTATGAATTAAAACAATAAAAGCAAGGGACCTAAATATAGTGCTCAGAATTCATAGTCTAAGAATGTCTTCAAAGATCAATTTCTTAGGGACTCTGTTGTATATTTTCTTGTGTGTGTAGGTTTCCCTCATCCCGTCAAGTACAGCCAGCTGTGTAAAATGTTCATTTAGTTTTTGTTCATTTTCATGATACCTCAGAGAGTTCAGAATGCAGACCAGTTCTGTAGTACGCTCAAGGAAAGAGTCCTTAAATAAAACCAGTAATTCTAAATCTCTATAGTTGACCCTGCAAAAGCGCTTTCAATGCTTTTGGGTGCTCAGTAAACATTTTCACTGTGAACACTGGGACTCTCGATTTCCCACTTTTCTTTGAGTTATAGCTTTACTTCCTCCAACCACTCTCCTGTATTTTATTCTCTAAAACAAAGCATAGCAAGCCCGATGCCTCTTTCTTCATTGCACTGTAAAATTATTCATTGATGAGGTCTCTGATCCAAGTTCACTCCTTTCCACACATGGATGCTTGTGTTTGTGAGGTGTGAGTGCCTAGACAGAGGTCCCTAGATGCCACAGAGATGCGCAGCAAGGAGGATGTACACAATAGAGAGCTCTGAAGAACCACGCGAAAGCAGACGAGGCAGACAAGACAGCCTTTCTTTGCTAAGATGGCCTTAACTCTGCTGTTAGTAGTAGTCTATTAGAGAAAATGACACTTCGGCTATGATCGAGATGGAAACCATACTTTCAATAGTAATTGCATATCAAAAGCTTTATAAGCAATAGGAAAGCAAATGGACATTGAGCCTAAGTTTATATGAAAGCTTCAACTTTACAAAGCTTTCCTTAAATTTTCAACTGGTGAGAAGGTCTTGCTACTCATTACGATTCACAGGCATCACTAGTCTGTCATTAAAAGTGATAAAGTTGACAGTGTTCTTGGAAATTCTCATGGTAGTATTCACAAAGATCTTAGATTTTATTTTTCAACATTTACAAGTTTTCTTAATAAAAGCCTTGGTATGCTATATTTCCATCATTATGTACCTGCTTAAAATATTTTAGAGTGACATATTCTGCACAAAATTTGAGATGAAATGCTATTAGTGAGAAGGTACTCAGCCCCCTCCATGTGTAAAAAAAGAAAAAGCTGTATTCATTTGTATAAAAAAACTGAAAAAGAGATTCTCAATTGAGAATATAACTCAAATATCTTGGCAGTTGTTTATTAATAAAAGTTTGAATTTAAAGGCAAACTGTGTACTATGTAAAACCAAGGGCGGCATACACTCCAGATTAGCTGATCTTTCTCTAGTGTGCAGTTTTAAAAACATTTACTCAGTTCAGACGAAAGCCAGTTTCCAATACACAGGATGTCTACGGCGCAGTCTCTGCTGCCGGAACACAGGGCACTGGCCTCTCAAGCACACGCACTCTGGGAACAGTTTCTCCCTTAAGGAGCCAGGCTGTTGCTAGGCAAGGCAGGAAGGGATAGGGGACAACACAGATGGCAAATAACCAAAGTGAGAGCAAACAAGGGCAGATTAATTTGGGCAATGGATCTAAATCTTAAGTTATGATCTTTATCTACAGAAGATCCCAAGTGACTTTTCTTTTTGCCCTTTTAATTTGAAATAATGCTAGACATTGAAAAGTTTGAAGAATTATACAAAAGCTCCCCGCATACCATTTCATTCAGCTTGCTCTAACATCAGTATCTTACATGACCTTCATAACAGTTACCAAAACTAAGAAAGTGACCTTGACACAATGTTATTAATTTAATTCCACACTTACTTGTTCCATCCGTTTTCCATTAATGTCCTTCCTGTCTGGATCCTGGGTTGTGCTTAGTCATCATCTCTTTAAAGTCATCCATCCTTATCTATCATGACCTTGTCATTTCTGCTACTTGACTTTCAAGCAATCAGCAGAGAATTAGTATATTCTAAGAATGAGGTTTATTTTTGATGGATGGGAATGCTCAGTAGAAAGATGAACGTGACAACTGAACCTGACTGCAGGGGAGCAGGATTTTCCCTATTTATAGCACAATAACTCAACATCCATTTATAGCAATCTGAAGAATGTTAAGCATTGGAAATATGGTATCAAACAAATGCAGAAATGGTCCCTCTCTTAATGGACTTTAAGAGATATTAAAGAAGCTATAACAAGAGCAATGAGAACTACAAAGAGGGAGTTAAGGAGGGCTGGTGGCATCCAGAGAAGGAAGTTCAACTGACGAAAGAGTTACTAGGAGGCTCGGGAAGAAAAGGGCAGTAAGCTGAGGTCTCGGGTGAGCTGGGTTAGTCAGGAGAGGGTGGAACAGGAGAGCTACAAGAAGGGGAACAGCAGCCTCGAGCCAGGAACGCCTGTCATAATCTAAGAATCACAAAGACAGCACTAGAGGGACATTTGACAGACTAGGTAGAGTGAAGAAGAGAGACTAGATGAGATTGGGAACAAAGAAACAGCCAGTCGCATCACAGATGAGAACAAAGAAAGAAAACATGGATGGAGACATGGTACAATCCTACCGCAACTACAGACATGGTCCTCACTTCCATTCATTTTCTGAGTTACTTAGGTGGAGGATGACGGAGATTGGATACATAAAGGATGGAGACAAGCAGCAAAGAGCTGGAACCAACCCAGATGTCCCTCAACAGACGAGTGGATGACAAAAATGTGGTACATCTACACAATGGAGTACTATTCAGCGGTAAAGAAAGATGACATCAGGGCTGGAGAGATGGCCTAGCCGTTAAGAGTGCCAACTCCTCTTGCAGAGGACCCGGGTTCAATCCCCAGCACCCACATGGCGACTCCAGTTCCAGGGGAATCCGACACCCTCTTCTGACCTCTGCAGCACTGCAAGACATGGGTGCACAAAGCTACATGCAGACAGTACATTCATACACATACAAAATAAAAAATAAATAAAACTTAAAAAAAAAGATGACAACATGAACTTTGCAGGTAAATGTATGGGGCTCAAAGCCATTATGCTGAGTGAAGTAACACAGTCCCAGAAAGACAAAAGGCGAATGGTCTCCCTCATTTGTGGATGCTAACACCAAATCCCCTCAGATGAAAGGCAAGCTGAACAGCATTAATGTTTTATTTCTGTTTATCTGAAAGCAACTACGTTGTTATAATATAAATCTCTCAAGGGGCTCTAGAATCCACCCACCACTTATTTTCAGACTCTGTAATTACTGTATATGGGTGGAGAGTATGTATCCATATTTTAAAGTAATATAAAATTAATGGAAGAAAATGTGAATTTCTAAGCATAAAAAAAAGACTGAGGGAAAGATGCAGGACAGTTATGGCAGAGTGCATGATCTTGGGTAAGGGGAAGGGAAAGGGGAATATGCCTAAACTGAATTGAAAAATGATGTCTGATATACACAAAACATCAATAAAAGCACATAAAAAAGTAATGTGTCTTATAAAAAAAAAAAGAGAGATGTCTTGGAAGATCTGGAACTAGCTGAGACAGAGAATGCTGGGAGATCTGGGGAAAGGCTGGGTCACAGGAATCATGAAGGACAGCTTCAAGGGGGAAGTGCTCCTTCCACAAGAGAAGCAAATGGTGGCTCATGGACTCTGGCCCTGCATAGGGCGGCCGTCTTGGGTGATAGTCATCACGTTTCCTAAGCATTCCATTCCTCCCACACGCGGCCTTCTTTTATAGCAGTTACATCATGGAGTCATGGTTTCAAGGAGGCCTGAAAAAATGATTCCTTCTGCACAAAAACTTTATTGGTGATCATTGTAACAGCAATCCTAAAGATGTCTAAGATTCAGGGAAAATATGTGAATGAAATGAAACATAATAAAATGTGACCACAGATAAGTAAAGCTTAGTTTTCTTTATTGGCAATATTAAAACTTAGTGGAAGTCCAGAGGATGGGTGAAAACATATGTGAACATACATAAAATGGTTTATTGATGTTATATTGCAATACATGGTATGTCCTATGTGTTCTCCCTCATTAACAATGCACATATTCAAGGCATTGTGCAAGATGGGAGGGAGAACATTGTGGGATCAGCTTCTGTCTGCCCATAGGTCAGGGAAAGCATCAGACAACTATGCCTCAGGCTCTGACTGAATAAACCTGCTCTTCAGTTTACTCTCAAAGTCCAGAACGAAATCAACCTAATATTAGCCTGGTGTGGTGGTACACGCCTTTAATCCTAGCACTTGGGAGGCAGAGGCAGGTAGATCTTTGTGAGTTCAAGGCCAGCCTGGTCTACAGAGTGAGTTCCAGGACAGCTGGGGCTACAGGGAGACCCTGTCTCAAAAAGACAAAAAAAAAAAAAAAAAAAAAAAAAAGTAATATTATCTTCATTTCCAGATTTCATAGCTACTACCTACTTTATATCAAACTTTAGCACTTAATTTTTAAATACTAAAATTTTTAGAAAACAGTCATACCTCACTAATGTTCCAAAAATTCTTTGCATATATAGTTTTTTTTGGGGGGGGTATTTTTGAGACAGGGTCTCCCTTTAGTCCCAGCTGACCTGGAGCTCACTCTGTAGACCAGGCTGGCCTTGAACTCACAGAGATCCACCGGCCTCTGCCTCCGAGTGCTGGGACTAAAGGTGTGTGCCATCATGCCCGGCTTTTTTTTTTTTTTTGCATATATTATTTTACAAATATTTTGAGTATATTTAATCATGATTTTCATACACAGGAATTCAGCTATAGAATGGACTGAAAGGCCATAAAGCCTTGTATAAAATTTAACACCCATATAATTTTATTTCAAGGAAAAAAATATCAGTTGAAATGGTTGGAAGATAAATTTTCTGAACAGAGGCTTTGCATAAGGAATGTGTTTTAGTTTCAACATAAAATTTAAGTACCACCTGCTTCCAAGGGATTTGCAGTAATATATAAGCCTGTTTTTTTAAAGACTTGCAAAGATATCACTATAATGTGTATTAAATTTGACTTTGATCTTCCAGGCAGCCCAGACAGAAAAACATGAAAGGATACTTAATTATATTTTATTCATCTGATAAGATAAAATATTCATGTTCTTTTAGGAAAAAAACAAACATTTTACTACAAAATTCCAAACAGAATTTATCATGAAGCACTAATCAGAGCAATTTAAACAAGGGGCATTTAGCAATACCATGTCTTCAACAAAATATGCAACAGAAAACTGAAAAATATCTCAATAAGGTTAGGTATTACTGAGCCTTTGAATATAATATGAGAAAATCTCATGAATGCCTTTTACTGTGAATGTTTTAGTGGGGACTGCTCCCAGTAAAGCAAAGCATAGACTTCTTTCATAGGCCATTAATGAACGACCTTAACTGAATAGAAAAGACATGTCAGCTATTTTCTTTACTTCTCTTCTCAGCTGCTTACAGGATATGGATAGAAGTTCCTCTCAAGTTTATTAACACACAGGCTATAAGAGAACTTCTGTTCACACCAAAAGGAAGAACAGCTCATACCAAACACAACAGTCCAAGATTAACACTCCACTTCACCCAGGCTGAAAAATTAGGTAAGAGGTGACCACATATCAACCAGCCACAGCACCATGTAGGGCCCAAACTAGCTTCAATAATCAGCTTCAGATCTTCTCCACAGCCAAAATTAAAAGAATAGTTTTAAACTCCATATTCTATACTGAGAAGATTGATTCTCCATGTACTGCTTTATTTCAAAACTTTTAGTTTGGATTAGTTAATATGCAATGTCCACTTCTCAGAGTGGGTAGAGAATATACAATAAAATCATCTACCCACAATGCCCTTGTTTCTTGTAGCATCTCATGAAACACAGTTTGGAAAATACCACAAAAATTGACCCTAAACCTTAATGTTTCAGATAATTATATTACTACTTCAAAGAATAAAGAACTAAATAAATCTTAATGCTGTTTCAATACAACATCTGGTCTTCAACAGCACTAACTGTTCAAAGATCTTCCAAGGGAACTTAATTTTAAAACATGCCCCAAACAGCTGGGTGAAGCAGGAGGACATTGCTCTTCTCTCTTAGGAGATGATGTTACATTAGTAACAAACTAGCAATAGCTTTGGAATAGTTTATAATCAGCTGCTCATTCAGACAGTAATGTGACAGGATCAGCAGCTTCCTTGGCTGGAGATGGAAAGTCAATGTCTTCAGCCCAAAGACAAATGTTTCCTATTCAATTATATCAGAAAGTCATTCAAGCTATAAAAATAAGAGTTGGAATAGTAAGATAAATTCCAATGCAAGGACATTTATATATTATATTTATTTATAGCCTTTTATATTGAAAACTAGTTTGTTACTAGACAATTCCTTTTCATTCCTGGGATCAAAGAAGGTCAATAATGACAATAGTCAAAACTTACTGCTTTATATATCATGGAACACTGATGGTAAGTCACTAATACTCATCTTATGAAATCACCACTATGGCTGTCCTTGTTTAGCTAATGGGGAATGATCTATACAGAAAGAGACCAGGAAAATTAAAGAAGTATTTTTTATTTCTAAAATTTGTCATTTTTTTTTCCTCACTGCACAGATACCAAGTTCTGAGAAGTCAGTTGCTTTAAATTTGATCTCTGTCAAAAGACAGTGGTAATGGGGGCTGGAGAGATGGTTTAATGATTAAGAGCAGTGGCTACTCTTTTTTTTTTTTATTTATTTCTGTATGTGCAGGAATGTACTGTCTGCATGCAGGTGTGTGCACCTGTGTCATGCAATACCGCAGAGGTCAGAAGAGGGTGTCGGATTCCCCTGGAACTGGAGTACTCCTGGAATTGGAGTCTCAGACGGTTCTCGGCTGCCATGTGGGTGCTGGGGATCGAACCCGGGTCCTCTGTAAGAGTAGTCGGCGCTCTTAACCGCTAGGCCATCTCTCACAGAGGACCCAGGTTTGATTCCCAGCACTCACATGGCAGGACAACTGTCCTTAAATCCAGTTCCAGACACCCTCTTCTGGCCTCCTTGGGCACTGCATGCACAGGTTAACTTATTTATACACATGAAATTGAAAGCAATAAAAAAGAAAACCAAAAAACAAAGGACACAAGTAGGAAAACCATCAATAAAACAGGACATGGTAATGAGAGGAATTCTTCTAGATTTGCAATCTGACTTTTTGTTGACAAGTTAGGTAAAATTTATATTATACAATGTTTGATTAGATATTTGTCTCTTTTGTTGATTCAAGCTTTCTATAACCAGAATATGTCTAGACAACATATTTCACAGGTGAGGTTCACATATAGCACAGTCCCCCAAATTGAACTTATCTTTGGTAAAACCAAATTGTGATACAATAAGTAGACTGCCACAGAATTTTTGCTATAGATATCTATGAAAATGTTTCATTAGTGTGTGGGTTATGAATTTACAACTGAAAAAACTGTAAAAATTTGCATTATACATGGAATATACACAAACACAAATGATAACAATAATTCCAAATAGCTTTTTTGTGTTTTTTTATTAATTCTTTGAGAATTTCACATGATGTATTTTGATCATATTCACCCTAGTAGGCTGGTGCAGCCACTATGGAAATCCGTGTGGAGGTTCCCCAAAAAGACAGAATTAGATCTACCTCATGGTCCGGCTATACCACTCTTGTGCATATATCCAAATGACTCTATATCCTGCTACAGAGATTCTTACTTGCTCAGCTACGTTCACTGCTGCTCTGTTCATAATAGCCAGGAAATGGAAACAGCATAAATGTCCGTCAACTGATAAATGAATAATGAACATGTGGTACATACGCAAAAGGAGTGTTATTCAGGTGTTAAGAAAAACCAAATGGCTTTTTAAATGTGAGCCCCTTTTCCAGATGCTATTTTATAAAGTTAATTAACAAAGCCTCACATTACTAATGAACATAAAAACATTATCCTATTATTTAAAACTGCAGTTCATAGAATTTATGTTTATGAACTAGACTGGATATGAATCACAATATTGAAAATTTTTACTTGTGTTTCCTTCTCTGTTTTGTTGTGCTAGTCATAAGTTCAATGTAAATATTAATATACTTAACAATCACCAAAACTTTTACTAGCCTAATGGCAATGACCAGAATGGTCTGGCCATTCTTGATGTGTTAATCTCAATGTTCTTTCCTTTTCTAAGAAAGCATAGCACAATAAAATGAGTACAGCTTTGAATCTATGTTAAACTACATGGAAAAGAAAATCCTTAGGCATTCTTGGGGTTTGTTAGGCTATCCAGTACACCATAGAACTGATAACTGTTATATTAGGTCACAGCATATAAGAACTGCCCGTATCAAAACTGGTCCTTGGAACAAGGCTTCCAAGTCAACATTGTCTTGCTGAGAGTCTGACATTTCAAAGCATCCCTGAAGCTTTAAATCCATCAACCTGAGACCTGAGTGAAGACTCTCCATGCCTCTTTGCCTGAGAAAAACAATCATGACACACAGCAGAAACACCTAATCAGAAAGTTGAAATAGAAGCAGGCTAAAGCCTAGAAGAGAATAGGATTTGCTACTTCGTGAGTCATCATCAATCATGCCTTTGGATGGCCCAGTTTTGTGTTTTCTAACTTACATGCTCTTGAAGGTATTTGTTTCCTAAACTCCGGAGCCCCAGTCATATACTGGACATAAAGTCCAGTTGAAGCCCCAGCCCAGAGTCTTGTTTTGGTTTTCTTTTTTTAATTTTATTATTTTTGTATGTGTATGAAGGTACTGTCTGCATGTAGGTCTGTGCACCCATGTCGGTGCAGTGCCGTGGAGGTCAGAAGAGGGCATCGGATTCCCCTGGAACTGGAGTTAAAGACGGTTCTCAGCCACCATGTGGGTGCTGGGGATGGAACCCAGGTCCTCTGCAAGAGCAGTCAGCACTCTTAACCGCTAGGCCATCTCTCCAGCCCCCAGAGTCTTGTTTTGATATGTCCATTCGGACAAGGGCCAGAGGAAAGGGCTTTATCATTGAAAGCATTAAACATCCCAGAAAACTCAGTAAGGGAGGAAAATGCTATCGTTTTCCCTTTGGCAAATGTGTACTTATTTGGCAGACACTTACTAACATAAATCCCATGAGGTTAGACAGGCATGATGGCCATGCACCCTGGGGTGGTAGTTAGAAAGCCTATAGGTTTCCCAGACAAATCATCTGGAGACGGAAGCTAGAACTGTCTAGACAAGTAGCTAGCTAGTTTTAGAAAAGAAGACTGGATTGTGACAAAGGACAGAGAGACAGAGTGTGGGAATGGTGCACAGAGTCTGTGTTCTCAGCAGTCACTAGATGTGGGTGGGAACCAGACAGTGTGACAGAATGGATACTGCTATCCATCATTAGTCATCGGGAGCTTCCGCCATGCAGGAGGAGGTGGTGCAGACCTCCCAACCGGGAAGCTTCTGTGGGGGGGGGGTATTCAGAGGTGGGGGGAGGTATTAAATGAGGACTGAATTAGGGTGGGGCCCATGTTGTCTATGCTGAGTAATGAGCTGGCAAGAACTCAAGCCTGGCTCTTCAGGACCGCTTTCAGGAATGTTTCCTGCTGCTCACTGAACAAGTCTAATGAGTGTGGGGCCACACACCCAATGCAATTAAGGGTGAGACCAAAAATAAAATGCCTGAAGGCACCTCGCTGGTCCCAGAAAAGGGCCAGAGCAGACCTCTGTGGAAACAAGTGCAAGTGAGTTAGACCCCTGAAGGTTTGGTAGACCGCCATGGTGGCTGGAAGAGAAAAGGGAATTTTATGGACATGGGTCCTGGGTGTCCCTACCTCTGCCTTGAACACAAAATGATTTTATAAGAAAGTCCAGTGAAAACAAGTTTTAATTTTAATTCAAAATTAAATCGTACGTGGTCCCTTCATGATACTTACAAGGTAGTCCCTAAAGAGAGCATCTATACAGGCTCCCTCCCAGTCTGGGACGTACCACGGGGTCCTACGAGGCCAACACGCTCCTGTTAGAGCATCTGGGGGGGGGGGAACCCTGGGTGCTGTCTACTCTCCACACACAGTTTACATGTAATCAGGTTTGGGCATGTTGAGCTCAGCTCCCCTGGGGAGGAGCAGACAACAGTCTCCCTACTTGCCTGCTATCCACCCCTCTGGAGCTGCCAGCGAAGCTGCTGGAAAGTAAATCAAACAACTCCAAATGAAAGTACTAGAATCATTGTGTTTTGTACAAAAGAGAAATATGTATTTATTACTACAAATTCTCACATTCCAAAAACTTTTTCTTGTAAAAATGTTAAGGGACCACAGTCAGGAAAAACAGGAAAATCCAGGACCTAAAGTCTCTAGTAGTAAAAAAAAAAAAAATCAATCAATGTTTTAAGATCAAGCAGGCCATTGGCACTAGACTCTTGCATAAGATTAAAAGTCATTTACTCTTCCAGGAGGCCTGAATTCTAAAGAGCTGATTATATTTTGTTGGTTTGATTAAATTAACTTTATTCAGAACAAAGTAGATGTCATATAGTGCTAGCAATATATCAATATAAATTAAATCAAAATGGATTCTTTTGTTTGGTTGGTTAAACTAGAAACTATTTTTTCCTTATAACTGCTACAAATTCATTACTTATTGCTGATCTATAACACATTTAGAGGATTAACTGAAGTTCATGTAGAGTCAGTATGTTGGTCCCAGCTAATGAAACTATTTGAGGGAGGTAATGGAAACTTTAGGATGGGGACGAGCTATAGAAAGTAGGCCCCACCGGGTGTGGTGGCGCACGCCTTTAATCCTAGCACTCGGGAGGCAGAGGCAGGTGGATCTTTGTGAGTTCAAGGCCAGCCTGGTCTACAGAGTGAGTTCCAGGCCAGCTGGAGCTACAGAAAAAAAAAAAAAAAAAAGAAAGAAAGTAGGCCCCTGGGTGAACTTTAAGGTTATACCTAGTCCCTGATGTCTTCTGGACGCAGATGTGAACTGCTGAACTATGGCACTGTCTACCACCATTGTGGGGTGAGGCCTCTCAAACCATGAGCACAAATAACTCCTTCCTCTTAAAAGGTGTTTGGCTCAAGGATTTTATAAGTCTGTCCGAGTCACACACTGTCTTGAGCCAGGCATGGTGGAGCACACCTTTAATCCCAGCACTCAGGAGGCAGGGGCAGGCGGATCTTCTGAGTTCAAGGTCAGCCTGATCTACATAGCGAGCTCCAGGACAGCTGGGACTAAAAGGAAACTGTGTCTCAAAAAGACCAAAAAAACAAAACAAAACAGAAAAAACAAAAACAAAAACAAAACAAAACCAAAAACCTACCAGTCTTAAAATTCCATCCCATGCATTTAAAGAATATTTTAAAGTTCTTTTTCTCATATTATACCTACATATGTTTTTGCCTTTCTATACTTTTATCAGTGTATACATAATTTAGGATATGTTTGCATACTGTCACTCTCACCAATAACTAAAACAACAAAATGTACTTTCAAGTGCATTCCATCCTGCCTGGCAGAGAAAAAGGTTGCTTTCAAACACTGCAGAAACATTTTTCCTTAATATGGAAATGAATTGCTTACAGGAAAAATTCTCATTATAGAAGATTCATTCTTAATTGTTTAAGGTAAACCAATGCCACCATGTAAAGTTACAATGAATTTGAGTTTAAAACTATGCAATTAAAATTAATATGGCATTAACTGACGAGAAGGTTAAATGATTCTATATTGCTTGACATTAATCATTATTTATCTAATACTTAAAATGTGCCAGAGGAGATATATACTGCATTAATTTTAATCATAGGATATTTTAAAGGATGTTCCGAAACACTTCAAAACTATTATTTGTCTCCTCTGTTGGCTCAGAATCATTCTCTTAATATTCTAGAAAGCATTAAAGTGGACAAATTAGGTCATTATAATGTGTCTAGTGTTTGCGATTTTCAAAATTACTTAACCCAACTACATCATTAAGGTTCTCCAGAGAATCAAAATAATAATATGTGTGTGCGTATGTACATACACACATGTACATGTACATGTGTGTACATGTACATACTCATGCACAGGGTGGGAAGAGACATAAGACACTGGCCTACACATGGAGGCTGACAAGTCCGAGGATCTGCGGGGAGAGTTGGAAGCTGGGGACTGAGATTAAACAGCGCAGCTCTGCTGAAGTCCACAGGTACCAGTGCTGCCACCACAGTTCCAAGACCAGGAGGACACACATCCAGGAAGAGCTAGAATTTCAGATTGAATCCGTGTGTAGAAAACGCCCACTGCCCCAGTTCACAGGCAGGAAGAATTCTCTTTAACTTGGGAGAGATTCAAGGTTTTAATTCTATTAGTCTTTCAACTGATTTAATAGAGGTTCACCCACAATAAAGAGGCCAATGTGCTTTATTTAAATGTTAATCTAATCTTAAACCAGTCTCAAAAAATGCCAGCCAAAATAATTTTTGAAGAATTATCTGAGCAACCACTGTCTCAGTTATCATAAAAGCAACCATCACACCAACCAATGGTATTCCCCAATATATTTTCTTTTATTGTCTATTTTTCACAATTCTCTAAAATTTCAGTTTGGAACATTAAAATGTTCCCAAAGAAACAACTATAGTAACCACAGAAACCAAGAAAGTAGAACAGGACTGTGGAGGGAGGTAGCTGAAGGAAGTCCAGAGAGACGGATAGGAGGACAGAGGGGGGAGGGGAGAAATGATGGGGCAATCTTGGGGGGAGGAGGGAGAGCAGCACAGGAGAGGGAGGGGAGAGTAAAAAAAAAATAAAAAGTAAGGATGCTTGAAAAAAGGTCAAAAGGAAATTTTATGCTACAGGCTTACTTAAAAATTCAGAGATTGTGTATGATACCTGTGTGTCTATGTGTACACATGTAGGTCAGGTGGAGTTACACTCCATGGATGACAATGCTTTCTCCAAGAGTCAGAATATCTTACAAAAACCCCTGTGGCAGGCATGGGAAACCTCCCTTAGAGTTTTTTGTCAGGAGGTCCAAGAGACTCCCCAAACCATTCAGACTGATGCCACAGCCCTTGGATGGTCCGCCCCCAGGACTTGAAAGTAAGACGCCATCCTGAAGACATCATACACTTAACAAGCAACAGCTATTAAAAGAAACGTGGGCTGGAGAGATAGCCTAGCGGTTAAGAGCACCGACAGCTCTTGCAGAGGACCCGGGTTCGATCCCCAGCACCCACATGGCGGCTGAAAACCATCTGTAACTCCAATTCCAGGAGAACTCCAGTTCCAGGGGAATCCGAGACCCTCTTCTGACCTCTGCGGCATTGTACAACACGGGTGCACAAACCTACATGCAGACAGTACATTCATACACATAAATAAAAATAAAATACAATAAAAAAAACATGTAAGCAAAAATAAATTTTCTTCCTAAGCAGAAACAATGATCTTCATAATTCTTATAAAAAGTTTCATACTATGTTAGCACTCCTAAAAATGTGTCTATTAAGATAAAAGAAAACATTAAGATAGAATTCCAATGCCAATCTTCAATTGGTAGCTTTCTCCGATGTCATTAACTCTACTAGGTAAAGATATTTTATAAAAACACAAAATGAAAATTAAAAGTGCATGAATAAATTAATGCAAATGTCACAGAATCTTATCATTCAGGCTTTCTCTAGCGCCTTGGACTAACCTTTAAAATCTGCAAGGCCTGAGCATCTACAGGAGCTTCAGAAAAGCAGTTGTCTGCTACCCACATACAGCGGGCAGAGGAAGGGCTTCACACAATCTAATGAAAGACAGACTCATTTAAACCTCAAAACATGAACTACTTAAGCAGAAGATTTTGTTAGCTCTAAGTACAACAAAAGTCCCTACAGGGGATTTACTCTTCCTGGGGGCCTGGGGTGGGGAAAGGTCCACCTGGAAGAACACTCTGCAGTTGGCAGCTGGCTGCTGAGCACAGAATAGAGCAAAGATTATTACTCTCCTTGGGGAACCTGAATGGTGTAGCCTGAGAACTGCCCTTCTCTTCCTTGGGGATATTTTTATGTAAAGAGCAAGATGACTTATTAATAATCAGAACACCTGCCTTCTGGGCAGGGCTGGAGAGAAACTGCAAATTCTTTCTCTTCAACTCCTTTTGTTTCTCTGGACTATGCAGAGGCTCCTTTGCACTTATCACGACGTCATTCTCCTTCACTTTAGCCTGCACAACAGACTGCCCTGCCTTCTGCTGCTTCTTAGTGATGTAAAGGAAAGGACTTTCAACTACACCAATGAAATATAGCAAGACCCTAGTTGAGAGCTGCTTCTGGCCCCCAGCTAGTCACCTCAGTTATCCACTCCAATAAGAGAAATGGGGAAGTGCAGCAATCCCGGAGGAGCAGCAATCGTAATGTATACTGACCCTGCTAATAGAGTAGGATAGACAGAGCAAGCGTCTGATTAAATAAGCTCCAGACACAAGAAAATGTTAGAAGTTTTAAAGTCATAATACCTTAATCATTTTTATCTCCATAAAGTTTAAAGTATTTCTGGGTGGAAATACTTATTTATTCATTGACTATATGTTTATGGAGGAACTGTAAAATAGAAATAGAAAAGTAAACAATTACAACATAATATAAATCTAATAGAGATGAAATTTTGCAAGCATATAAAAAAATTACATAAAGAATAGATTGTTGGGGCTGGAGAGATGCCTCAGCAGTTAAGAGGACTGGATACTCTTAGAGAAGACCCAGTTCAATTCCCAGCACCCACTTGGTGGCTAACCACCATCCATAACTTGAGTTCCAGGAAATTTGATGCCATCTTCTGACCTCTGAGGGCATTGCACGACATAGGTGCACTTATGTACATGTAGACAATACACTCAAGCACATAAAATAAAAAAATATTTTTAAAAGAATACATTGTTAATACATTCATTTTGGGCAATTATAAGTCAAGTGAATCATAAAATTTGAATATTATTAAGAATTACAATGTGGCAATATATGAGAGCTATAAAGGATGTTCTCATAGAGGAAGGAAGGGAAATCAGGAACAGGCTAGATAACATAAAATTACAGTTAGATAGGACAAGTAAGGTCTACTGTTCTATGATGAAGTAGAGTGACTAGAGTTAATACATTAATGTATATTGCAAAATAGGTGTAAGAGAGAAATTTGAATAATCCTAGATAATTTTTAAGGTGAAGAATACTTAGCCTAATTTGCTCATATATTTTGTATTAAGTATTTAAAGACCACCATGTACTCCATAAATATGTATAATTATTATATATCCATTGAAAAGTTTTCAGTTTTAGACTGAGGCAAGAAAAGAATGAAACTTTGATTAATCTATATTAAATATTAAATACTCAGCTCAGCTGCCTGATATTATTATTGAGCCCTGATCTCATCTCTCCCCTCTAAGTTGATGGAGCATCTCCCAAATCTGTACTCTCCTACTTACCCAGAGAGCTTTTATTATTGTATATTTCACAATGTATAATGATAAAATCAGGCTAAATGTCATCTCTCACCTCAAAATTTATCCTTTTTTTGTGGTGAGATCATTCAAAATCTGTCTTCTCATTATTTTGAAACAGGCCCTAAGTTATTAGATCAGGCCTTTGCACCTCTCAGTGATTCTGTCCACCAACTTGATTCAAGTGAGTCACCTGATATACCCACACCTGTCTTCTCTCTAAAAATTTCAATAACAAGACACATACCAGGTTTCTGTGCTCAAAATTCCTGAGAGCACTCCCAGTGTGCAGTGACTCCGAGTTTCCAGATGAGTTGTCCTGAGTGAAAAATATCATTACCGAAATTATAGAAGAAACCCAAGGATGCAAGACAGCTTTGGCTTCTGCTTAAGAATCAGCCTGCAATCACTGTCCAAAATTTTCATGAGTCTAGGATATAAAGTTATGGAATTTATACATATTTTTAAGTATGAGTGGACATGAAGGACCTTAATCGAAACTTGATCTCAGAAGGATTTCTGAAAAATTTAGGAAATTGAGAGAGGAATCTATTTGGAATCTTCTCTGTCTTTGGATCTTTGAGCATCAACCCTGGGGCATTCTGATATTGCCTTTACTGCCTTCTCAGTGTTGATGAGACCTGCTAGTGCTCCCATTTGTTTGGGGCAGAACACTCTCTACCTCCTCAACACTTTTATCCTATACTAAACCATGGGAATGTAAACATGAGATCATTCACAGCAACTGGATATGAAAGGATTCCTCTGACTAGCTTCTCACAAAACTGTATTGCAAGGCCAGGACATATCCTGTCACTCCCTTTTATTTGGGATGGCACAGCACACCCTGGGAACATGGTCAACCCAATGACAAGAAGCTAAAGTCACTGATGGGAAATGAGGTGCCTTGATGTTGCCATTAAAGGCAGATGATCTGTGGAGCCTTTGTTAGCTGTCAGGAGCCATCACCTCCTACCCAGAGGAAATTATAGATGACTTCAAAGCCTTTCAGCTCAGAGAACTGTTTATAACAGAAAAGAAAATAGTAGGATAACCTCCAACCTGGTAGGTCATCTTGGGAGACAGACAAAATAGCCAAGGAAAACTGCTTCCTATAAATCATACCTGTGTCCACACAAGAATCCGCACAAAATACCGAGGCTGGAGAGCTCTCTAAGCTCCTGTTGTCTGGATTCTCAGTACTCACAAATCAAAACAGAAGAACAAAACTCAACCGGCTCATCTGAGGGTGTGTGAAGTGCCTGGGGCCCAGACGATTCCATCACTTTGTTTCTGACTTCCTAGTTCCCAGGTGAAGAAACCTCCATACTTTGGACCCCTATGCACTGATTCCCCTGTACACACATCCCACAATGCCAAGTCTCCTGCCTCAGAATCTGGGGCACCACCACTGGGCTTCCCCAATTGAATGAACCAATTTACCCATCTACAGATTGGGACTGGGACATTAAACACCAAACCACTAGGACTGATCACAAGCCAGGAAGATTGATTCCATCTGAAACTACTTGAAGCCTCTAGAGAAGTTGGAATGTCCATCAGGAAGCATGGAAATGGCTGGAGAATCTTTTCTATATATTAAAAGGCAGTGCATCTTTCCTGCACTCTGTTTCTTTCACATGACCTGGACTGAGGCATCTTCAGCTGCTTCCCATGGCACTATAAATAGCTACAAGGGCCCCGACTATGCTCTCCATTTTCCTGCCTCTTTCAAGGAAGAAGGATCAGAAATGACCACTGCATTAATGAGAACTATTACTAAAAAACAAATTATTTCTAAAGTATTTATTTTACTTTATCTTTCTATGAGGACAGGGCTGGTTTATATTTCATTTGAAAACCAAGTACTTATAAAAAGAACCAACAACTGTGAAATTCTCTTTGGGAAAGAATGAAGAAAACCAATTAATAAATACAGAAAACAATCAGCAAGAAACATTTCTTTATTTTTCTGGCTTTCTTGTTTGTAATATATAACAGTAACCTCAAACCATTTTTCATGGTGCAAACCCTGCCCTAGAGAAGAAAACAAGAAGCTATGTCTCTAAATTCAGACCCTAAGCTTTTGTGCCTCCTGCAAGTAGAAAACAGCGGCAGCTGTTTCCATTCCAAACTGTAGAGAAAATGACTAAATGCATGTGTCTGCTGTCTAATATTCATCAGCTTCCAAACACTGGATGTACAACAGAAGATGTAGGAAGAAAAAGTCTCACTGAAAACAGCCCCGATATCACAATATTCCTTGGTTATATATTGGTATGTCAATCTCTCAATCAATCAATCAATCAATCAATCAATCAATCAATCACCTATAATCCCCAAACTCCCTTGGATTGAGCAGAATATAAAAAGACCTAAGGAAAGTCAATGATTCTTTGCTGGGAAAGGCTTTGGCCAGCTGGTTCAGTTGTTGACGTCCTTTACACTTTACTCCTTTCCTCTCTTTGGCTATTTGGACTTCAAGCATGATGGCCAGTACTGCCACAGTGATCTTCTGATTATGTGGAGGCTTTGAGGATGGAAAAATGTGGCCTGAGTTAACCATGAAAATAGAAACAGTTTAGGCCAATGATGACTCTATATAGCATGCAAACCCTTCACCACCTACTCAAGATTTCTTTTGCATGAGAGAAAAATAAACCTCAAAGCAACTAGTATCAGGTCCCTATTACTAGCAGATGACCCTAACTGCAAACTATACGATGTCAACTTCTTTTGAAAATTTTTCTCCTGTGGTATTGCCCTCTTTGACAGTTTGACGTCCATTAAATCACAATGCACAACATCAGCAATTCCTTGGAAATGCCTGGCAGGGCCTCTGAGGCCCCAGTCACTTCCCCTGCTACTCATGAAGAGCTCGCCAAGCTTCTTGACTCTCCTCAAACCTCTATCCCCTTCAGTGGCACAGGCAACACTCAGAAGAAGATCTCATCTTCAACTTCAGGGAAACAATGTAGAAACATCAGCTAAAGCTCCTTCTACCAAAGCAACAAGCCACTTGTCATCATGAGTCAGCCTGGGTTAAAACTGAGGCTCTTCTTCAGATGCCCCAGCCTTGCTGTTCCCTTGTTGAGAAGTCTAGGAACAATACCTTCCCTGGGTTCAGCTTTGATTCTTCACCTATAAAGTGGAAATTATGGGACTGGAGAGAGGTCTCAGTGATTGAGAGCACTGGCCGCTCTTGCAGGAGACCCAGGACCGAGGCCCAGCCCCCACATAGCAGTTAAGAACTGTCCTTAATTCCAGTTCCAAGGAACTCGATGCCTTCTTCTGATCTCCGTGGGCACTGTATGACATGGGTGCACTTAATGCTCATAGAACACTCACATACATAAAAAACAATAATAAATAAAAGTACTTTATAATGGAAATTATTGTGGTATCTGCACTTCAAGGGACTCTAAAAAGATTAAGTGAAGTAAATTTTCTGACTTTTTTTTACACAATGCCTGGAACCTGGAACAAGGATAATCCATATTTTAATGAATCCTGACTACACCTACCATAATCATCGCAAGGCAGAGTAAAGTAAACATTTGCTGAATTAACCAGTTAACCAATTCCATTTAAAATTTAGAAAGATCCCTGGGGAGGCATCTATGTAATTAAGCCCATAAATCAAGTAAGAAATACAGTTGTATATGTGTAACTTTTCAAGAGTCATGGCTCAAAGAGAGTCACAGTCCCAGAACTTGTTTGGTTTTGTCCAGTACCATCAACATAGAGTAGCAGAATTCCTGAAGCCTTGGTACAAGAAGCATGTCATGTGGTAGACTTCAACAGCACCATATATTGGACTGGATAGTTGAGAGAATATTGATGGGTTCATAGAACAAATGATATTTAGCTCATAAGAGAAGCCAGATAAAAATGAATAAGACAAAGAAAGAAGTCTTTCTCTCAAAATATAAATGTTACATTATTAGTGACACATCAGTTTAAAAGCAATGACAAGACTCTTCTAATAAATTTTGAGAACTTGGAAAAAGGAAAAATAACATTCTTAGGAAGAGGGTTTATATCAAAAATAAATGAAAAAAATAATGCACTCCTTAGAGAAATTTAAGAATCAATGCCCAAAGAAGTTTTAAATTGCCATCTATACACAAAGTTACAGATTGTTTTTATAATGGCCAAATAAAGGTCTGCACTTGCCTTCAAGTGAAACTGAATGTGTTAAGTACCAAGATGGGGCAGGGGCAGATGGCCAGGGAGCGCACCAACTAGGCAAACTTTGAAAATATTAAGTGCGTTGAAAAAGTGCATGCTCAACAGTGAGGGGCTTATTACAAGTGTGTGGCGGCATCCCAGTTTCATTAAATATATAATACACACATGCACACATTCATACACCACACACACATGTACACACGTGTATGACTATGTGTGGGACTACATTCAGTTTCATTTGCCTGAAATCATGTGAGCTAATTTCTAAACCTAAAAGGTACCCTAAAAGTCACATATATAATAACTAAAATATTTCAGAAACGTGTGAATAAAGAGAAAGCATAAAAGTAGGAACTATGAAAGGCAAGCTGAGAAAAGTTAATGTTATATTTCTTTTTATCTGAAGGCAACTATGCTGTTATAATGTAAATCCCTTAATGGGCTCTAGAATTAACTGACTACTTATTTTCAGACTTTGTAATTGTGGTATATGGGTGGAGGGTATGTATTCATATTTTAGAGTAATACAAAATTAAAGGGAAAAATGTGAACTCCTAAACATATTTTGGAATTAGCATTCAGTTTATTTTCAGAGGTCATAATTTTGGTGTATATATGATGTATATATAGGCGTATTTTGGAGCAATACAAATGGGAGGGAACAGCAATGACAAAAGGACTAGATCAAAGAACTGACTGAAACAGTTAACTTCTGCCCAAACCTTTGCAGAGAAAAAATTTTAAAAGACTGAGAAAAAGATGCAAGATATGTATGGCAGAATGCATGAACTGGGGTGGGGTGGGGGGCATGGAAAGGGGAATGAGTCTAAATTGGACTGAGAAATGATGTATGAAACACACAAAACACCAATAAAAATATTTTACTTTTAAAAAGTAGGAACTATGAGAACTTATAAACATAGCACGTTTACTGGGCAGGGGAGACATGGGGATAATAACAAAAGATAGATACGTTAAGAGGAGGACTGACAACAGACATGGCTCAGCATAAGCTTGCCAGCATTCTGGAAGGATTCTTCTTTTCTCCACATTAGTAACGTTATGAACCCTCAGTGTACTTCAGAAGGAATCACTAAGGTGATTTAAAAAAAAGTCTCTGTTTTTCAGCTAATGGTATTAGTTTACAAGACAATAGCTTCAGTTTTTCCATGTAATGATGTTCTCATCACCTAAGGAGATGATTGTTTTTCTTCTCCCAAATGGCCTGTTAGTAAAATAAAGGTCTACTCAAGATTTAGGAGACCCCCATAGTTGGAATCTAGTTACCACCCACAACCCAACTTTCAAAATAAGCCTTCTGCTCTTAATTACTCTTTATTTCTTCACAAGGTTGAAGGATTGTGGTTAAGTTGAGGAACCTGAGTTCCAGTCCTGCCTCTACCAGTTACCACCACGATAACAGGTAAGTATTGCTGTTCTCTCATCTACAAAAGAAGAATGTCTGGTAATATGTCTTTCAAGTTCTTCAATATTCCATCAAGTAATTCAATTTGACTTTAATTATTGGTTTGCATATCTGGTTAGTTAGCCTTGAAGTAATTTCCTTTCAGATACTGAGGGCTTGTGTTAAGTACAAGTCAATACCTATGTCTTCCAAAGGAGACTTGTTTGGTAGGCAATAGAGAGTGAAAACACACTTTACTAGGTTACATTTCCCTGTAAGAACTACAGCTCTCCATTAAAATAACAAAGCATTAACATCACAAATCACACCACTAAAAGCAAAGAAAAAAGAATAAATGAATGTAGGCACAGTGGGACATGAACTATTTAATCTAATCATAATATTCTCCAAATCTAATTAGAAAGCTCACTATTCATCCATTTGTTCATCAATTATTTATTGAATGTGTACTACATGTTGGGTGCTGTGCTAAATATTCACATAGGATAAAAAGGCCTCTAAAACATAGATAGCACTCCAACTTGCCACATTATGCCAAGGTCTCACAGCTCTTCTGACATCAAGTCTTTTTATTATCTGCTTGCTGCTTTTCAACTGAGAAATTAATTTACTTCCTCAGGCTTCCTACCTTATAGCACAGTTCAAGTTTTCAAAGCAACTCTCATACATGGCTCTATTATTCCATTAAAAAACATCACTAAAGACTTTGGTTCTAAGAAGCATTATTTTAAAAATAAATGTGTTGGTGTACTCCATGTGTGTCGGGCAATGGATTAGGTCTTTAGATACATAGTGAGCAAAGGAGTGCAAAAAAGCCCACAGTTGCATCTAGCTCACAATTGAACAAATGACGATTAAAGATGAATAACATCACCAGCCCACTCCCCACCATGCTCCTAGTCATGTCCATGGCTATTGTTAAAATTTGCTTACGCGACTATCCCATTATTTGTTTATGTGATAGCCTATGTATTTAGTTCTTTAAATGTAGTATGATCCAAGTAATTATTTTCTAAATGGAAATTTTCAGTTTCACTTCGCATGGAAACTACAGTTCCATAAAACTTGGTTGAGGCCAGAACAGAACAAATTAAAACTTGCTATTAAAACATCCCCAGCAGTTTCTATAGACTCTTAACCTATAGAAGTGATTGCCTGGGACTGGAGAGATGGCTTAGCGGTTAAGAGCGCCAACTGCTCTTGCAGAGGACCTGGGTTCGATCCCCAGCATCCACATGGCGGCTGAGAACCGTCTGTAACTCCAATTCCAGGAGAATTCCAGTTCCAGGGGAATCCGGCACCCTCTTCTGACCTCCGCAGCATTGCACGACATGGGGTGCACAAACCTACATGCAGACAATACATTCATACACATAAATAAGTAAAAATATTTAAAAAAATTTTTTAAAAAGAAGTGATTGCCTGACTAGCGACCATCCATATTCCCATTTCCCAACAGAGTGAGTTATGACATAGTTCAGGTCTCCTGTGTAGCCCATGTGCTCAAGGGAACAAACCTGTCTCCTTATCCAGGGCTGAGTTCAAATAGCCTCTGCTATGAGCTCCTCATTAGCCTGTGTGTTAACGGCTCAGAGTGAGAACATGACCTAAATTACTCAGGAAAGTATTTCCAGTCTCTGACCGGAGAATAAGCTCTTTCTTAACAACACATGGAGGCCACTGTTGCTGTTGGGAGCAGGGGTTTTTTTAGGGTTTCTTTTTTAATATATAACAAAAACTGGAAATTAACTCCAAGAGCAGACAAAGAAGAGAGGAGAGCTAAATTCCCAGAGAAATGGGGCTGGGCAGCCCCACTTCTGGGCCTCTGAACATCAGTTCCGCTTGGAGCCTCTGCATGTCTGTGAGTGGTAATATCCCTCAGCTGCTGCTGAACACTTTCCAGTCTACTTGGACATACTCTAAGTTCTTTCTTTGCGTTGGAAAGGAATTATTTTCAAGTAAAAGCAGCATAAAACTCTATTTTGGGTAATTCATTAATTCATAGAGGAAAGATAAAGGTTAGCAATAAATAATGCAAGAATGAAAATCCTTTAAAAGAGTCATGGGTCAGAAACACATGGCTAGGAAAAAACTTAGAGATTGTCTAGTTAACTCTTTTGAAAATTTTCCGCTGAAATTCACATGGGAAGCACTTTTACGAGTATGGAAATACTCTCTGAAGTAGCTTGTCAAAAGCAGGAAATACCCTGGCATTTGATGTTTTAATCTTAAAAATGCAAAGGAATTTTACATTCTAGAGCCAAAATATTTATATACCTATATAAATTTTCCCAAGTTCTCGGTGAAATTAATACTCCAATATGTTTGCGGTGTCTGTCTATACTGTGGCTCTGGATTGACCTCCTTGGCACACACAAGGCATCTCCAGGGACAGATGGTATGTTTACCTAAGTGTAAGCACACAGCATAGACCATTACCCTCTTGTCACAGATCACACAGGTCTAAGGCCCAGGAGGGTTAATATCTTGGCCAAAGTTCTGAAGATAGTTCTCAGTAAAGCTGAGAAAAGACCAAACTCATTGTAATCCCAAATATTAAGTACTCTCCCCAAATGCTTCTATTCATCTGTGTATGGAAATCAGAACAACCCAGGGTAGAAATTCAGCTATCGCTGAAATCAAGTAGCTGGATCTAGGGATCATGTCTTGAACATGCCCAGCTGTAATACCATGACACTTCATAGTCCTTCCTTCTAGAAAACTCTGTCTCTTATGAATATAATTTCTACAAAGGAAAAGACATCTTCTGTTTTGTTCTTTACTGACACTAAAATTGGAAGTTTAAGCATTGAAGGTACTTAAAAATATTTTTAAATAATGAGCAAATGTCCTTCATTTCTATGTCTGTCTTTACCCAAGTTCCTGTTACTTTTTCCTTTCCAATTTGCCTGCTCAAATATTACTCTACTTTTGATACTGCTTGGATCTTAAATGCCCCCTACAGTTCCATGGGATAAAGCTGTTCCTAGCCTACAGTGTTGTTAGTGGGTAGTGAAGCCTTAAAGACATACAGCCTGGTGCTAGGGAGATAGCTGAGCAAGTAAGGTGCTGACCTTTGAAAGCAAGACCACCTGGGTTCAGTGTGGAAAGAGAAGACAGGTGGACTCCTAGGGCTAGCTGGCTAGTTAGCCTAGACTACTTGTCTAGCAAGAAACCTTGTCTCAAAACCAAGGAAATAAAATGGCAGAAGGTAGCCAAGGAATGATACCTTAGGTTACCTTTTGTCCTCTATACAAACACACAAGCACACATATGCATAAGCATGAATAAAAGAAGTGGAGTTCAATGGGGAAGTCGGGTCATTCCTCAGGATATGAGTGCTGCCCCTGGCCCTTTCCTGTCTCTGTTTCACTTTCTCTTCCTGGTCACTATGAGAGGAGTGGCCTCATATGGCCCCATACATGCTCTGTCACCAGAGGCCCAAGATAGCAGAGTCAAGTAATCTTTGTAACTGTGAAACAAATGACTCTTACCTCTTTTTAAGCTGATCATCTAAAATATGACTGTGCCTGGAAACTAGCCTAGTGTTCTAAATCCGTAACCAACCAGTTCATGAGACCTCTGAGAACTAGGAACTTATGCATGCTTATATTAACAGATCCTGGTGCAGGTGAATTTTTAGTTTAAGTCTTTAAAATCTACCTGCTCACCTGCATTTTCTCATCTCAGGGTCCATTTTTCCTGTGTCCTAAAGGACCTTTCAAAAATTACCCTAATCAAAAAAAAAAAAAAAATTACCCTAATCATGACTTTTCTACTATGTCAACTCTATTCCTTACATACTTCAATGAAAATTCATTTCCATCATTTCATCTTTGTAAAAAATTTCTTTATATATCTATATTCTAATATTATATATATATATATTAATGGTAGGCGTTTTCCCCGCATGTATGTAAGTACACCCATGCACACAATGTCTATGGAAGCCAGAAAGGGCATCTGACCCTGGAACTGGAGTTATGGACAGCTGTTAGCCACCATGTGGTCCTCTGCAAGAGCAGCCAGTGCTCTTAACTGCTGAGCCATCTCTCCACCCCTGCTTCATCTTTTTCACAGGTTTTTCCATTGCTATCTTTTGCTCTTATCTTCCGGGTTCTCTTTCTACTCCAGTGCATTCTTTCCTTTTGCTCATTCATTGAGATGATGCCCCTGATAGATCACATAGGATGCATAAAAAAGTTATTTAAAATTACATGTCATTTCCTACAATAAACAATACTGTGAAATATCCTCTCCCGCTGCTCTTTCCGCTTGATGCATCTTTCCTTGCACAATTTTTGAGCCCTGAATTTAAGATTTTTTTTTTGTCTGTATTTAATTCTAAAGGGAGAGAAGCTGAACTCGGACTCGTGTAGATGAAAAAGGTGATTCGGAGAGCTATGAGCCTCACTCACACTTTGTCAGAAAAAAAAAAAGTTGAATTCTAGACTTAAAGCAAAGGAGAACTTGGGACGCCATGTCTCTCCTACTCCTGGAGTCTGGTCTAATCAAGGGCAGTGCAGGTGGAGTCTACTTCTGAACCTGACCACAAAGCGAACGCTTTCTAAAATGCAACATACCTAGACACTAAAGCAGGGTTTCCTATGGTCCAGTCTCCTCCCCAGAGTCCTCCCCACTATACTCTGCACTGTGGATTTAGCGGCTTCACGTGGATATTGAAAGTCAAATGAATAGAATCAAAGCCTCTTCCCAGGAAGCAAACTAAACGGAGAGCTAAGGGATAACTGGCTTTGGGGCGGGGTAAAGGCTGCACAGCAATGGCATTCTATGTGGATGATTTTATTGGAAAAAAGATTGAAATTCCATAATGAGGAGGTCACTGGGGTCCTGGGAATTGTTAGAAGAAGGGTATCAGAGAATAATATCAGTCTAGCAGGCAATCAAGCAGTGAGCAGAATGAAGAAAAGGATACTAGACTGACCATGAACTATAGGGGAAACAGGAGCCATCTCTTCAATACAAGGGTTGTTAAAATCCACAAGCACCATTCAAATCTCTAAGCAAAAATAGAAAGCATAATTGCCCCTTTTAAGTTTGAGAAGACTATCCTAGGTTTTAGAAAGTAGTGAAATTAATCAATTTATAATCTTCTAAATAGAGAGGCACAAAACAGATGAGGGTTCATGAGTTCAACCCCCAAAATAAGAATGCTGGGAATACTAGAAAAAAAAAAAAAAAAACAGAGAAGAGATGCAATGTCTCAAAGCTCTATGGTTTTTTTCCAAAACTGTATCCAAATATTTCTTTCTTGGACCTCAAACATACTTTATATTAAATTTTCCCTACATTGTCTATTCTACATTCTGATGGCTTCTTCCACCTACCTAAAAAGAGTCTATTTGTATGGTTTGGTGGTAATTCTTATAATTCTCAAGTGTCCTCCAGAACACTGGTCAGCAACCTGTGTCACTTGGAAGTTGGTGGAACTTTTAGGAAGTGGGGCCTCAATAGAAAAAGTTAGGTCACTGGGAACCAGCCCTTGCCAGAGATACGGCAACCCCGACCTCTTCCTCTTCCTTCTTCTCCTCCTCCTTCTTCCCAACCCCCCAACAGCCTTCATGAGATGAGTAGCCCCCTCTGTCACAGGCTCCCACCATGGGTACTGTCCTGCTACTGGACCAAAGCAACAGGCTAAATGACATGGACTGAAATGTCTGAAACCCTGAGCCAAACCCCCTCCTCCTCTAGGCTGCTATCCTGGGTATTTTACCATGGCCACAGAAATCTGGCTGACTCTATGCAGTGAGCAGGAAGGCTGTAGAAGAAAAGTGAAATTCTTGTCCGTAATGTTAAACACATATGTATGTTTGTGTAGGGAAATGTTATTAAATATCTTAAACATTTCCTTTTATATATTATAAGAATAATAAATAATAAAAGTGGATCTTTTTTATGTTACAGCCACAATAGAGTAACAGTAAGGGATAAACAAGGCTCTTAGCACAAGCAAATTTGGTAAAAGGCCATAGGGCCCAAGATTATACAGCTTCTCAGTTCTGAGGTCCAACCACAAGACAGCCTCCCAAGGATCCCATCCATAGAAGATCAACCAAAGCACCAACCAGTGGACCTTCCCTGGTTGTCTCACCATCTATTAGTCCCTAATTGTTTTTATTTTCTAGTCATTTGGGAAAGGTGACAAACCACTCTTAAGAATGAATTCCTGTCCTGGAAAGAAATCATCAAAAAGTTGCAGCCACAGCTTCAACTACTTAACTCTTTAAAAGGGATTCAGTTAAGCAAGGCTCTGACACAGCAAACAGTTCACTTAGTTGAACATTAACACTAAATTGACCTTCTCACTAAGAGGAACAGAAGGATAAAAGTTATATGTCCCAAAGAAGCAACGTCAGTGAATTTGGCACAGTTATCAATGAGGCTTAATGGCAATGAATCTGGAATGAGATCATCCCTACAGATGGCCACTTCCATTTTTATTAGTAGTCTTTCCTATATGTAACCTCTTTTAGTCTCTTGTCTAGTTTTTCTTTTGGATACTGAACTTATTAGCTGAGGATAAGTCTCTAAATCAAACTAACTTCTGATAAATTGACTTAACATCTTTGTGCAATACACTCAGCAGCAAATTAGCCTGGATCCACTTTTCCATGTCTTACACCAACACAGACACATGAATAAGTATGTCCCTTCCCAGAGGAGCTACACAGTTGTTCAGGATCATCAACACATTGATTCTCCAGAGAAATCACCATAAAAAATGAGATCACCCTGCATAATTAAACTATAAATAAATTCTGTCTTATATGGAAACCACTCCTGACATTTTTCCCAAACATTACTCTGGTGTCAGGGTAAAATCAGCTCAGCATTTTGTGGACAGTGAAATAAGTCTTCCATATTGAATTCATCTCATCTTTTATTAGGCTTCATTCTCTCAACATTTTGACTGAGACATACATCTTATTTCTTCCCAGTCAGTTCACTCCTCTTCACTAATTGAGGAGGAACTCTGCATAGTCATTGTTTTAGGATCTGGAACATAATAATGCAATCAAATGAAGAAAAGACATCTCTGTTCTTGGGAAACTTGCATTCTAATGATGGCCATATTCATGTATATTCATAACAATATACATACCACACACATGCTTAGTGCAATAATGTCGATTAACTTCCAAGGAGAATCTGCTTTCTTTCTAGACTGGGAAATATTCTAACTGTGTCAGGCACCAAAGACCACTAACTTCTTTTTTTTTTTTTTTTTTGTCTTCAAGGCAGGGTCTCCCTGTAGCCCCAGCTGTCCTGGAACTCCCTCTGTAAACCAGGCTGGCCTTGAACTCCCAAAGTTCCACCTGCCTCTGCCTCCTGAGTGCTAGGATTAAAGGCGTGAGCCACCACACCCAGCAGGTCGCTAACTTCTAACTTACACAATGTTGACACATAGCATAGCTCTAACTCTAAGTCACATATAATTTTCAGATTTTTTTTTTCCTACCATATGCGCTGTCCTTCACCCACCTCTGCCACCTTCTATGTAGAGGGTTTCTTCCCATCTCTCCACCATCTTCTGAAGCTCTATCTCTTACAGTAAACAAAAATGCTTGAGCACAATTCATGTTCTCATGTACTTCGTTTGGAATGTAATTTTTTCTTGTCCTTGGTTTCTTGTAAAAGCCCTCTGAGGTTGACTAATGTGTTATTCAATGTGACGATCACTCCTTACTCTTTTAGGACAGTTTTTACAGCTCACTTTGTACTAGGCAGAATTGCTTTTGTATCTCAGACAGCAGCATGGCACAGAGCCCTAACCCAACCCCAACCCCTGCTCGTGTTTCACACATTGCCTAGACCTGTCTTCGCTCATATTCCTTTCCAGATTAATGTCTCTCTCCATGCTTACCTCTGCTTCTATCTCCTCAAAGAAACTTGCCCTCATCTTTGCATCTCCACCCCAAGAGGGTCATTCAAGTTCTCCTCCCGTGTTTTCCCAATGTATAAGGAAGCACTACATCAACTGAACTTACCACATTTTATCCTAATCCTAGATCTGAAAGAATAGATGAAGTTCTGGTCATGTCTGTTAGGTGGGTCTCATGCAGCATCCTTCATATGGCAAAGTCGTACAATATTTGTTGAATAAACACTTGAATGGAATTTAAAGCACATTTCAATACATTTTAACAATTAAAAAGGCAGGTGTTAAAAACTCGGGAAGTTATCAAGCTCTTGTAACTAAGAAATATTTCTTAGCTCTCTGTCCAGTGTTTTTTCTTTTTTTTCAGCACAAGTTGTCTATTTATTTAGCTCCTTGTTTTAACAAGATATCAAACACAAGTAAGTGCTTGTTTAAACTTGAAAAATCCTACAGGGATCATGGAAGATGATGGAGAAAACACAGTAAGCAACTGAACAAATATGTGTTATGAGATTTACCCTCTGCCCAGGAGACACCAGAAAGAACTTCATTAGTAAAGATCTTCCTTCATCTATGAGGTAATGAAAGGGGAATTGCCAAAGCCCTCAAGCAAAGGAGTGGGTGACATCAACCTTATCCTGAGCAATTTAAATCTATCTGCAATGCTGTGCCCTCCAGGAGAGGCTTGGTAAAAGACAAGTTACATGGGTGTTTTATTTATTATTATTTTATAGCCCAAAGAGCCGCCCCTCTAACAAAGAGATGAATTTAGCTTTAAATGTGGGGACAAAGGCTCGTGATAGTCTGGACTTTTTTCCTCAATTAGTTGCGACTTTCCTATTCTGAGCCAGCTGTCATAGTAAAACTCATAAGCCAGACAGTTTTTCATTTGTCTGTTGTATAAATAAAGAATGTGTCTGGTTTTTGTCCCAGGTTCCAAGGAGATAATGTCTATATCTTTGGAATTTACAAAAGGATAAAAGTACCTTTGTTATTCATGTAAGTTCTCAGACCACATGTAAGACTCTGTTTATGAAAGAACTCAAAGTTAGTACTGCTTAGTTTTAGGGTAGTGACTAACTCAGGTAGAAGGACCAACTTCTACTTGATTACAGGAGACTTTCATCCAAGTGATATCACCTGACTTCTGAAGAGGGTAAAAGGGATAAACAGAATTCAGTGTTATGTGATTCAAAGGTGATTGTGTAATGGAAACCCATACCTCTTATGAAAATGGATCTCAAGTTCCAGTGAGCTCCTTGGCAGGGAAGGGAACACACTGATGTGCCCAGAGAACACTGATTTGAAGAGAACATTGGGAAGGTCTGTGGACTCTTCTAGACTTGGCTCTAGAGATAGAACTCTTCTTTCTGTTGGTTCTTATTTACACCCTTATTGTAAGAATTTAGCATAAGTATAGTGCTTTCCTGAGTTCAGTGGGACAAACTGGTGACTTACCAAACCTGAAAAGTGTGAGAACTCTCAAATTTGTAGTCAGTTAGAAATAGGAGGGGCTGGAGAGATGGCCTAGCAGTTAAGAGCACTGACTACTCTTGCTGAGGACCCGGGTTCGATCCCCAGCACCCACATGGTGGCTGAGAACCATCTTTAACTCCAGTTCCAGGGGAATCCGACACCCTCTTCTGACCTCCGCGGCATTGCACGACATGGGTGCACAAACCTACATGCAGACAGTACATTCATACACATATGAAAAATAAAGTTAAAAAAAATAAAAAAAAAAAAGAAATAGGAGTGGACCTGGGGCTGGAGAGATGGCTCAGTGGTTAAGAGCACCTGCAGAGGACCAGGGCTCAGTTCCCAGCACCCACATAGAGGCTAAGAACCATCTTTAACTCCAGTTCCAGGGGAATCTGATGCCCTCTTCTGACCTCTGTGGCATTGCACGACAGGGTGCACCATCCTACATGCAGACAGTACACTCATACACATAAAAAATAGAAATAAAAAAATAAAAGAAATAGGAGTGGACCCTCAAATTTGCAACTAGCATCTGAGGTAAGATGAGTTGCATTGGGACTTTTAACTATGGAATCTTTGCTAACTCTGGTGTGGGGTGATCATTATCATTAGAATTGTATTGTAGTATTATTTTGCTCTCTCACGTTAACTACTCATGTTTACACATCATGAATAAACACACCTGTCCTAGATTCCCAGAACATGGGTCTAGGTTTGTCTTACTTTTCCTCATTGCTATGATAAAGTGCCTAACAAAAGAAGCTTCATGAAGAGTTTATACTGCCTTATAGTTCCAATGTGGTAGGAAAGACAAAGCAGTAGGTAGGGATGGCCGAGTGGCACAGGCTGGATTGTCATTGCATACAGGAAGCCAAAAGTGAACAGGAAGGAGGGTCATGCAATTAAGTCTCAAGGCCTGCCCCCAGCGATCCATTTCCTCCAGCAAGGCCTTGCCTCCTGAAGGTTCCATAACCAAACCACACTAAGAGTTCAAACACATGAGCCTATGGGAGACACTTCACAATCAAATCCCAAAGGGGATCAAGCCTTCCATTTTATACATGTGATCTTGAACACGCCATATAACTGGGTGGTGTTTGGTTGATTGGTTTGTCAGTCTGGGCTCTATGACTTCTATCAATGCCCATCTTTACATTGTTACCATTAGTCTTCAAAGTGAAGAAACCAATGATCATTTTTCTTCTAGATGATTTGTCATTCTAGCTTTTCAATTTGCAATAGTGAGAGGATGGATTTGAAAAGCCTTACCACTATTCCATCTCCTGGGATACCCTTTCCCCAGGTATCGTTATAGCTAAGCTTTGTTTTTCCTCTAAGCTTTGCAAAGATGCACATTTTTCTCTTGATTGCCACTGGACATGCTAATTATGATTTCAAGCCCTATTCTGACACTTGGCCTTCCTATGGCTTATTTTAATCTATGACATTTGTCATTAATTAACATACTTCCTTTGACAGAGGCCTGTTTCCTGAATAGAAGACAAACCTCTTGAGGACAAACCTCTCACGGCTCTGTGTCCACCAATGAAATATTGAGAACTAAAGAGAAACAATAATTTGAAACACCAGTTCTGCACAGTCGCCACCAGAGATAAAGACGATTAAGCATTGAAATGTGACCACTCTGAGGCCAGATGTTTTGGGAAAATATGAAAAGCATGCCAAATGTTAAAGATTTGGGACAAATAGAATTTTCTCATCTCATTAACAATTTTATATTAATTATATGTTATAATGAACTTTTAATTTGGGGGTATGATAAGGTACATAAAACATATAATTAGGGGCTGGAGAGATGGCCTAGTGGTTAAGAGCGCCGACTGCTCTTACAGAGGACCCGGGTTCGATCCCCAGCACCCACATGGCGGCCGAGAACCGTCTGAAACTCCAATTCCAGGAGAACTCCAGTTCCAGGGGAATCTGAGACCCTCTTCTGACCTCCGCGGCATTGTGTGATACGGGTGCACAGACCTGCATGCAGACAGTACATTCATACACATAAAGAAATTAAAAAAAAAAATTTAAAACATATAATTAAAATTTACTTTATGTATGTCTATTTACTTTTAAATGAATTTAAAATCTAAATGACACATGGAGGCTGTTTGTGGCACTGTTCTAGAATTATCATGAGCATATGAAGAATTCCGCCCATTTGATTTCAGTCCTCAGATGACAGAGAATTTCCCCTAAAACCCTGCCAGGGAAGAAGTATCCCCCCAAAGAAACATCCTCAACATCAGAGAAGAGGTGTCAGAGGCAGTAGATCCATTCACAGGGGAGTGAGGACTTTGCAGTTCATCTGCTCCATGTTAGTTTGAAAGCTGAGGGCCATTTCATTTAGTTAAGATGAACTACATTTTGTGAGAGAGGGTGAACAAATGAACCATCCAATTAGAATATAGCTAATCAATAAACATCTATTAGAAGCTTCATATTTCTTGGGCTCTCGGGACCTAAAAATGAATTAATTTGCTGTCCTCATTCTCAGTAAGAAAAATAAGTATATGAAAGTGGATAAATTCCAAAACATAGAAAAAGCTGTAATTAAATATAAGTTAGGCTCTGAGGTCACAGCTAAGAGAGTGCCATACACGCTTTGCACCCTGAATGCTTCCATTCCAACTGGGGCATGTGCTAAGAAAACCATCCGTTCAGTACAGCTTCAGTTCTAGCTACAAAAAAGGTCCTGCCTTCTCTTACTTAGAAACATTAATGTTGTTGTCTGTTAACAAAAAATAGGTTTTCCAATGAAGGATTTGTAGGAATCAAGGAAAATAAAGGATTTTCAAATGTATTTCTCTCTCATTTAAAATGCAAGTACTCATCAAGCAAAAAACTTTAAAAATATCAACTTTTATGGATATAGCTCAGGGTTCAGGGCTAGTTTATTTCTCCAAAGTCCTGGATCTGATCCCAGGACCATAAGAAAAGCAGACACTGGGGCTGGAGAGATGGCCTAGCAGTTAAGAGCGCCGACCGCTCTTACAGAGGACCCGGGTTCGATCCCCAGCACCCACATGGCGGCCGAAAACCGTCTGAAACTCCAATTCCAGGAGAACTCCAGTTCCAGGGGAATCCGAGACCCTCTTCTGACCTCCGTGGCATTGCACGACACGGGTGCACAAACCTGCATACAGACAGTACATTCATACACATACAGAAATAAATAAAATTAAATAAAAATTAAAAAAAAAAAGAAAAGCAGACAGTGTATTATCTCTGGTATTATTTTAGACAACTTTATATGAAAGGAATTGCATACACTACCTGCTTTTACGACACTTTTGATGCCAGATGGTTACAAAGGAGACTAATGATTCATTCATTTTCCTGATAGTTTTAAGTGGAGATTTGAGGAGGGAGTTACAAAAGAGACTAATATTTCATTAATTTTCCTGACTGAAAAATCTTTTTCAATTTCCTTTTTGTTTTTAATTATGTGCATAAGTGTGTGGGTTTGTGCATGTGGGTTCAGGTACACCCAGTGTTCAAAGAGGGCATCAGAACCCCTGGAGCTGTAGTTACAGGCTGTTGTGAGCTCCACAACATGGGTGCTGGGAACCAAGCACCAGTCCTCTGGAAGAACAGCCACTGCTCTGAAACACTAAGCCACCTTTCCAGCCCCTGATATATTTTTTAACGGAAAATTTTTATATAGTTTTTGAAAGGAATGATAAGAAATTTAAACTTTCATCAGTAGAAAAATCTCAGTGTATGAAAAACTTTAAGGTTCTTCACATTTCTTCAAAGATACCACAGCAAAATGAGGATAATGATTAGCAATTAGCATGTGTGTAAGCATGCATGCGTACTTGGAGGTTTGTGGCAAGAATGAACAATCTTGGGTTCCTACTGGTTAGAATAGGCCCTGGCATGAAAAGGCGGCAGAATCAGAAGCACCTAGATCCAAATCTCACTTCACTGCTTCTTTTTTTTTCTTTTTCTTTTTTATTTTTTATATAGATTTTGTACAAGATTATCAAATCCAGACCCGTGTCCCCCGCCCTATCCCCCTACCCCACCAGAGCTCATGTATTCTACCAAACATGATTTTCATCTCTTTCTCAGACTTTCTCAAAATTCTCCATGTGGGAGTTGACTGTTTTGAGCAGAAGTGCACTGTTTCAGTCAGTTCTTTGATGCAGTCCTTTCTGTTGTTGTTGTTTTTGTTTTTGTTGTTGTTTCCAATATGCATCACTCACTTCACTGCTTCTTAAATTTGGCATTGTGAATCAGGTTCTTATGACTTTCAATTTCATCACCAAGAAAATGGAGGCAATAAGCTATGCATGCCTAGTATTGTCAAAATTAAGAGAGAATTCTGGCACTAAGTAATGCTCAGTAAGCGCTGGCCTCAGACCCTTCCCTTTCCTCCAAACCGCACTGCTGCTTCCACATGACAATGGCTGCCTGCCCCCTCTGGTACATCGGCCAGCGTACTAGACCATCCCTCCTTGACCTCACTCTACGACAGGTATCAGCTCAGCGGCAGAGCTAGCTGAGCACATGGTATTTATTTATCAAGATATGAGAAGGTGGTTTTCTGAATGACTTTTAATTTCTATTAAATAGTACAGATTTTAAGATTTTCTAATAAAATTCATCAAAGTTAACTAAACAGATCTTGAAAACAAGAAAATCATCACATTCATCACAGACTGCCCATCAGTTCCCACCGCGGTAAGAAGCAAATTATAGAAAGCTCTGATGAGTCTCCTGCGTAAGTAAAGTTCTCATAACTCCACTCACTAAATTCCAACTACCTAAATGTCATTAGAATAGTGTACTCTAAGGCTCCTACATGGTATGTTTTATATTTAAAAATTTTTTTTAAATCTCAAAAAAAAAAAAAAAAAAAAAAAAAATTTAATTTTTTTTTTTTTTTTTTTTTTTTTGGTCTTTTTGAGACAGGGTCTCCCTGTATTCCAGCTGTCCTGGGAACTCACTCTGTAGACCAGGCTGGCCTTGAACTCACAAAGATCCACCTGCCTCTGCCTCCCAAGTGCTAGGATTAAAGGTGTGTGCCACCACGCCCGGCCCACAAATTTAACTTTTTATTTGGTAAAGTTCTTCATTTTTATCTATTTTGTTTAAATAAATAGTATTTCTAACAAAAGTTTCTAAACTAAGCAATATGAATTTTATTAAAATATGGGGGCTGGAGAGATGGCTCAGCGGTTAAGAGCACCGACTGCTCTTGCAGGGGACCCAGGTTCAATTCCCAGCACCCACATGACAGCTAAGAACCATCTTTAACTCCAGTTCCAGGGGAATCTAACACCCTCTTCTGACCTCCGCAGCACTGCATGACACAAGTACACCAACTTACATACAGACAGTATATTCATACACATAAAAAATAATAAACAAAAAAATTAAAATAAATCACAATTTGGGATATAATCTCGAGTAACTAGATCCCAGTGTGCAGGAAATAAGCAATCACGAAAAGTAAATATTCCTGAACAGCATGTAACAATGAGGCTATACATTAGTTCATAGGATTTTAAAAATCCATTCAGAGCAGGATGATATTTCACACCAACTTTCAGTTTAAGAGGCTCTAAGATAATCTGACTTGCTCAGGACCCTGCTTTCTTTTTTTTTTTTTTTTAAGTTCAATTTATTTTTTTTAATTTTTATTTATTTCTGTATGTGTATGAATGTACTGTCTGCATGCAAGTCTGTGCACCCGTGTCATGCAATGCCGCGGAGGTCAGAAGAGGGTGTCGGATTCCCCTGGAACTGGAGTTCTCCTGGAATTGGAGTTTCAGACAGTTCTCGGCCGCCATGTGGGTGCTGGGGATCGAACCCGGGTCCTCTGTAAGAGCAGTCGGCGCTCTTAACCGCTAGGCCATCTCTCCAGACCCTGCTTTCTGACAGAGCCTGCTGTGGAACCCCATCCAGATGGCTCATTCCTCACTGAAGCACAATGCAATACCACTTTGAGTCCTAGCTTCAAAAGACTAATGAAGACGAGTACTTCCATGGATGCTGAGAAAGGGAAATGCTGTGTACTGTTAGTGAAATATAAATTAATACAGCCACAATTGAAAAGAGTTAAAATAAATCCATACTATTTTAGCAATCGTACTATTAAAATATAGCCAAAGAAAGTGAAATCAATATATTTGAAGAGCCATCTGTACCCCCATGTTCCTTGTAGCACTGTTCACAAGGGCCATGACATGGAAACAGTCTGGGGTAACTCAAGTAACGAATAGATAAAGAAAATGTGGTGCACACACAAACAGAGCATTATGCACTTACTTACCTACCTACACGTGCAAACATACACAAAGAAACCATGTCCCTTGTGACAACATGGATAAAACTGGAAATCATTATGTTAAGTGAAATAAGCTGATCATAGAAAGACTCATGGTCTCCCTCATGTGGAAAATGAAAAATTGACTTCATAGAAGGTGGTAGCATGGTGGTGGCCAGAGGCTGCGGAGAGTAGGAGGCTGACAGGAGTGAGGAGGTTTGTTATGGTAAAGAGCATGAGAGGGCAGGTCAGAGTGGGAAGTTCTGATGTGCTGCTGTATAACAGGTAACAATAGAGTGCTATAATCTACTATGTATTTCAAAAAGTTCAAAGAAAAGATACCATCAAGAAAAATGATAAATGTTTGGGAGATTCATATGCTTGTGTAAAACATTACAAAATGCCAATATTACAAAAATACAAGTGAACTGACACATCACATGTTACTCTATAATTCAGTACTTTTTTTTTGTATTTTTGAGACAGGGTCTCCCTGTAGCCCCAGCTGTCCTGGAACTCACTCTGTAGACCAGGCTGGCCTTGAACTTACAGAGATCCGCCTGCCTCTGCCTTCCAAGTGCTGGGATTAAAGGCGTGTGCCACCACTCCTGGCCTAATTCAGTACATTTTTATGTTTCATACACTGGTTAAAAACTAATTTAAAATATTTAAGTAAAACATAAGGTCTTGGTGCCTGCCAGGGAGTTATTCCCTAAGTCTGGAGTCTGCGATGGAGTCCTATGGATAACATTTGTGGCATGTGGCTGTTAAGTCTCTGCTTAATGGTTCCAGTGACTCACCACTTTTATAAGGTCACCATTGCCATTTCTGAAATGCCTTCTTTACAATGAATCTAAATCTTCTTGGTAGTTATTTTTATCTTTCAGTCTAGAGCTACAAAAGCATAAATCCAAACCCATACTACAAAAAAAGCTGTTCCATTAACTTTCTAAACTTCAAAGCGAAACCCATGTAGTTTTACCATGAGGTACTTACTGCTTGGGCTATCGCACACCTCAAGACCCTTCTGCATTTCTCCCTGCTTGTGAGCTCTTCCCGCCTTTTTATTTTTATTTCATACCATGCTTGGGGTATCAAAAACAAAACATAAATATACAGATAATTTAAAAGACATCTAGTGAAATAGCAAGTAGTCCATAATCATGAGTTTCCTGAATTATTCATCATTCTGAACTATCTGGCACTACTGGTTGAGGAAAACTTACAAACCATGTCTACAGGGTTAATAAAGTTATCAGATCTCTTCATCTTTTATATTCAAAGGCAGTATCCATCCAATCACACATGAAACATGTACTGAACACCAGTAACATACAATGAGCTTTGGCAGGAGCTATGGGGCAGGCACTACCCATAGAAGAATGAATAGATAGCTTCCTATTCCTGTGAAATTGCTTCAGTTTATAATAAATGCAGAAGGAAAGAAAGGCAGGAAGTGTGTGTCTGATGAAACAGTTTTAAATGGAAGCAGCTTCACAGTAAAGGCATCTGTGCATCTTTCTGCTGAGCAATGCAAGGCACCAGAATTGTTTTTTATTTTTAATCTTAGAGAACATTTAGAAGGCTTTTAGTTTGCTTTTTTAATTCCAAAGCATCTTTTTGGTCCTAAAAATGAAGTATCTCAATATAACTAAAAAAAAAAAAATCTACCCAAACAGTGGGAGACATTGATTCAGTATTTTTGACTCAATAATGTAACTTTAGTTTTAAAGTTTCATTGAAAGCAACCAGCAGAGACCAACTTAATATTCTCATAAGTATTTTAAAATATTTTATTTATTATTTTTGTTTTATGTTTATGAGTGTATTGCCTGCATGTACATAAGTGCACCCATGTCATGCAATGCCCCTGGAGGTCAGAAGAGAGCATCAGATTCCCCTGGAACTGGAGTTATGGACTGTTGTTAGCTGCCATGTGGGTGCTGGGAATTGAACGAACCCAGGTCCTCTGCAAGAGCAGCCAGTGCTCTTAACTGCTGAACCATCTCTCCAGCCCTCATAAAATATTTTAACCTGGATCAAGGACCCAGGTTAAAAAAATGATTATCTCTGATCTCTCTCTACTACTGAGATAATCAATAATTGCATCTGCAGATGTTACAGGGCATTGCACTGCCCTGAACTCTTCCAAGAAAAGCTTCAGTGGAAGAGTGGGGGTTGACACTTTCCTATGTATTGTTGACAGAAAGTAGAGCGTGAGGCCCTGGGCTGTGGAAGGACACTCCTTCCAGTTGGGGCAGCTCATTTACCGTCCAGCTCTTGATCTTAACCAAGGGACTCTGTAAGTTCCTATGTCCTCTCAGCTCTGCCTGTTCTCAAGTCTGTGAATTGTGATGACTTGGTTCTTCTCCATTCTACAATATGACCAATAGCCTAACCCTGAGGCAACTACAAAATCTATCTTCAGTGCAAATAGCTACTACCTTTTAGGTAAATGTGACATAGAGCTTGAGCTTCTAGTTGATGAAGTGGAAGAGTCCTGAGGGGTATGAGCTAGAGCACTTTCCATCCCTTTGATGATCAGTGTGCCAGTGTAGGCATTCTCAGGCAGGAAGGACAGGGAGGCATGTAGCAATCAAAGCAGGAAGGCAATTAGAGATCTCCACTATATGTGAGGAAGTCTCTTGACAAGATAAACTGGAGACGGGTAAAGCAGGGGAAGGAGTGACTCAAGGGTCTGAAAGGGAAAGGAAACTGCAGTCTCCTCAACATGGCAGGGCCCCTGAAATCTCACAGGGGTTGCAGCTGAAACACCCCAACAAAAGTCTTAAAGTCAATGTATGAGGGTTTTTAATACAGAAACGTCATTATCTTTCACAGATAACAACTTTACTAGAAACACATCTATCTGTTGTTATGATTAAAATGGAGCACAAATACAAATGACAACTATCTAAACTAACAAGGCTCAAACCTCCGTTCTGTACTTTAGGGAAGTTTCTACCACTTTGTCCAATATTTTAGTAATCCTTGGAGCTGCTGAATTCTCCTCTATTGCTCAATCCCCTGCAGCTATTCTATTCCTCAACGTCAGCACAAATCCAAGGTGAAACTTCCTTCTTCCATCCCTGTCTACAGAGTTCATCTTACTACACAGTTATTCACAGCTTGGGCCCTTTGCAGAACAGTTAGCAAAAGCTGAGGGGTGGGGTGGGGGGACTGCATAGTCAGCAGCTTGATCTTTCCTTAAAAGATCTGTTTCTGGGGCTGGAGAGATGGTCTATCAGTTAAGAGCACCGACTGCTCTTGCAGAGGACCCGGGTTCAATCCCCAGCACCCACATGGCGGCTGAGAACTGTCTGTAACTCCAGTTCCAGGGGAATCTGACGCCCTCTTCTGACCTCTGCAGCATTACATGACACGGATGCACAAACCTACATGCAGACAGTACATTCATACACATACAAGAATAAATAAACATTTTTAAAAAAGGATCTGTTTCTTTCTCAAGAATCATCAAGCCGTTCTTCCTGGGCCTCTCACTGTATCTCTGATCCTCTCCATTTCCCATTTCTCACATCCCACAGTGTCCAGTGAGATTTAAGATAATCTCATTCTGATTTAGAGCATTCAGTATTCTCCAGGTATATCTGATAAAGTACTTTCAAGTCAAGCTTTGCATAACCCAAACCCAATAGCCTAAGATGACAGGCTTTCCTTAAAAATGATGGGCAAGGGATAGGGAAATGCTAGCGTAGTCAGTAAAGTGCGAGTTCTGTCCAAGAACCCATGTAAAAACGCTAGGTGTAATATTGTGTGCCTGTAATCCCAGCACTAGGTAGAGCATTAGATCCCTGGGGCTGGATGGCCAGCTTAAGTGGTAAACTAATTGGTGAGCTCCAAGCCAAGGAGAGACCATGTCACAAGGCAGACAGACAACTTTTCTGATTCCTGGGTTTCTCCACATAGGAAAAAATAGCCAAAGTTATCCTGTGTCCTCTATGTGTGTGTGCTTTCACACACACACACACACACACATACACACACACACACACACACACGAGAGAGAGAGAGAGAGAGAGAGAGAGAGAGAGAGAGAGAGAGAGAGAGACCATACACACAAATACACAAAGACAAAGAAAAATGATGGACAATACTCAGGTAGCAATTGTGGTTCTAAATATTTTCACATTACAACTACATTATCTAAATTGATGGACATTAACTCCAAACAAGAGTTAACCTAAATATATCACCATGACTTCCAAATCATGACATCATGAGCATATTACTCTTGACATACTTTGATGCAGTTATTCACAAATGTTGGCTGCCATCAGAATCAAGTGGAGACCTCTAGGCCCTATGTCCAGGGTTTTTGTTGTGCTAGATTTAGAAATCAGCACTCTAATCATGTGCCAAGAGTTTCCAGTCCTGTGTCCCTTGAAGAATCAATGCTTTAACAGAAGTGTGCATCCCCTCTACCTGAGAAGAGCAGGAAGTGCGACTCAGTGCTTCTGCTAACACAGTGGCTAAGGCTTTCTGCTGATGGTGTAGGCAGCAAATACTTTCACCTGTCCCCTTAAGCCCACACAAGGTGATGAATCATCCTGTTCCCACAGATTCCATTTCTGTTTCCTGTAAGATCTTCTGAGTGAGCACTGCTACGCTCTGCATATTAATCATCCCTCCCAGACCCCTGTCATTACAGTAGCCATAGGACAGAAACATGGAACTATTTAGAAGATGATGCTCATTTTCCAGCCCCATGGTCTCCCCTTAATCACTGTGATTGTTGCTGATTGCTCCCGAATGCTGGTGGGAGAGAATATGCAAAGAGGGACAAGTTTGGAGGAGATGAAAACAGATGAGATGGTACACTCAGCTTCATATGTTTAGCTTTTCGATGTGACAATAATTTTTCTACTCTCCTGAGCAGGTGACAGATGGGTGGCTCCTGGCATAGAAATGACTGATGTTTTGATTACGTGGCTGCTTCCATCCCACTCTGGACTGGGAATGAGAACTATGACAAAATCTTATCCCCTGTTTAGCATCTTTGCACCAGTGAGATTTCTCCCAAGACACACTATTTCTGCAAGATTCTGTAAATATACCAACCTCATCAATAATCAAGTCTAAGACAAGCCCACATGCCCAGGGACAGGCTCCTTAAACTGAAATGGAGGGATTGTTTTCACGCTTCTGTTCTTGCACCCTTCTTTTCTGGCCTCCTCTCTCCTGTGTTTAGACCACTGCAGAGTCATCTCTGAACATGCAGACCTCAGTGTTTATCAGAAGGCTTATAACCCAAGTTCACCTGCTCAGTGTGGCAGGTTACATCTAGACACACCAGTCACTGCCACTGTACCAGAAATGCTTAAAGTAACACTCAGGTGGCAAGTTTATTTCCAACCCTGGGGTATAAATCAGGTTTACATTTAAAAATTATCAAAATATTCATGTTTCTTATGTGTTAGAAATATCTCAACACGCTGGGCTTGGTGGCACACGCCTTTAATCCTAGTACTTGGGAGGCAGAGGTAGGCAGATCTTTCGGCGTTCAGGGGCCGTCTGGTCTACAGAGCGAGCTCCAGGCCAGCTGGGACCAAAGGGAGACCCTGTCTCAAAAAGATCAAAAACTAAGAAAAAGAAAAAGAAAAAGAAGTATCTCAACACTGTCATTCTAGATCCTTCTTGAAACCTGGACTTTTATATGCATCCTTAAATTTTTTTAAGTCTATTTCTCAGACATTAAGCTATTAGATAACTGTTGTTCTTCTCTTCATTTATCTACCTGAGCTGAAGCATAACCCTGCTTTAGAACTCCTGACATGGAAATTTAGTGTTTGATCACTGGATTTGGTGTGGTGGATACTATGTCTAAAAGACAGTGATGTATAAGAGGAAACCTGAAATGAATTAGTGATGATATGTGTGTCAGGAAGAAGCTCATAATCCAGATGTAGAGGAATTACTATAAAGGAAGGTACAGAGAAAGATGGATAAATACAGTCAATTGGGAACACGAGACAGACCATATTTGCCTGGAGAAATGACAGATTCGAATGGAGGCTTTTGACCCGAGTTTCAAGGGATGCAGAGGGAAATGAAAGGAGACGAAAGGAGAGTCAAGAATGGGCCTTTATACACATCCTATCTTCACTTTGCAGGAACAACACTAACTGCCAGTAGTAGACAGTTGAAACTGTCCAATTTTATTTTATGTCTACCCTCGTTGCCACCTTAAGTCCATAGTAGAGAATCTCAGTTATAAAATACCAGCGTTGTTTTTCAGTTAAAAGCAAAGAGATGACCAATAGGGAGAAGGAAGTAGAAAAGAACATGATTCTTGACTCTGATGCAGTATTACTTCCAGTTTTCCTACAAAATTAATTTAACTACTTTAATTAAAAAGCAATCACTTACACTTGGTTGAAATTGTTTTCTATAAAGGTCCTTGGCTCTTTATAAAAATAATGTAGAGATATAATTATGGGTGCCCTGTACACTGATTTAAATTTTTTATTACAAAAAGGAAGATGTTAGAAAAATAAAGTGTACTCTACTTTAGTTGTATCTGGTCCCTAGAGCAATATTCTTTGGAGTTTTCTAAAAAAGGAGGTGGGGATGGTAAAATAAAAGGACAAAATGAAAGCATTTTGACTGGGGAGAATGAATAATAAAGTCATTATTCTGCAATTTTACCCTTAGAGATTAGGTTGACAAGTCTAATGAGGGGTCTGTGCTCAATTAGCACTGATAGGCTCATGCTCTAAGTGCAGGTCTACGGCTAGGCCGGGGTTGCTTCACCAGCCCAGAAGTCAACGGGCAGAAGAAACTGAAAAGAGTGCATTAGAGGGGCTGGAGAGATGGCCTAGCGGTTAAGAGCGCCGACTGCTCTTACAGAGGACCCGGGTTCGATCCCCAGCACCCACATGGCGGCCAAGAGCCGTCTGAAACTCCAATTCCAGGAGAACTCCAGCTCCAGGGGAATCCGAGACCCTCTTCTGACCTCCGCGGCGTTGCACGACACGGGTGCACAGACTTGCATGCAGGCAGTACATTCACACACATACAGAACTAAATAAAATTAATAAAAAAAAAAAAAAAGAGTGCATTAGAGACAAATGGCAAAAAGTGATTTTTGTCTTAAAACTTTTTTTCTTGGTCTTTTCTCTAAAAGAGTGGTTTGTCATAGCACTTAGTTACCCTAATGACAAATAGTCCCACTTATTCTAAAAGGTAGGCATAAAAATATTCAAGGTAACCATCTTATTTCTTTGGGGGGGGTAATAGCATGGACCTGACCTAATACTTTAAAATATCTCTTAAAAAATTAGCTTTAGAACATCAATGTTATCTGAAAACAACTGTGTTATTATATTGTAGAATCCCTTAAAAATAAACAAATAAAAGAGGAAAAAAAATTAGCTCTAGGCCTGAGCAAACAGCTCAGTAGATAACAGCACTTGCTGTTTAAGCATGAGGGTCTGAGTTTGAATCTCTAGCATCCAAGTAAAAGCCAAACATAGCTGCAGGTACCTGTACCCCAGAGTTCAAAAAGGTAGAAGCAGGCAGGTTCCAGGAGCTCACTGGCCAGCTACCGTGGCCAGAACAGGAAACTTCAAGTTCAAGGAGTTAACTTGTATCAAAGCAATGAGGTGGAGGGTGGTAGAATAGGACACAGATACAGACACACAGACACACACACACACAGACACACACACACACACACACACACACACACACACACACCCCACACACGCACAGTTTTTAGAGTTGGCTCTACAAATCTAGTATGAAATGATTACAGTTTTAGTTTCTATTTCTTTTCAATTTTCCTATTCTTATGTTTGTCTTTCTCTATCCAAAGATTCAATTCATTATCAGAGCCTTTCTGTACTTTCCAACTTATGGACTCAAGACCAAATTATGTGTCCACATTGCTCACAGTTTTAGATATAAGAAGTCCAAAATATTGATAGTTCTCAAAATTAATATTTGTAAATGACTACCAGAAAATAACAGTATATTCAAAATGAAAAAAAGAATACTTCTTACCATAAAAAGATTTTCCTTTGTATAAGCAAAATAATTATCTAGAATTAGACATAATTTATTACTCATGTTTAACACATATTTATTAAAAAGCCACCACCCCTCTAAAAAAACTAAATAAAGTGATTTGGGTGGGCATGGTGGGGGCTCATGACTGTAATCTACTTGTGAAGCTAAGGGGTTTGAGACCAGCTTGGGCTACACAGTTAATTCAAAGCTAGTATGGCAACAGAGTGAGACTATGCCTTGAAAACTAAACAGATAAAGTAATACACAAATAAGTAAACAGTTCCTCTCTCTCCAAAATTCCAGTTGTGGAATCAACTAAGTTAGCTCTAATAATGAGCCAGAATGTCATAAAATAGAAAAGATGAAACAAAAATGGAATAGCAATCAATACAATAAATTGCACATAGAAATGGGAAACTTCTGAAGTTTTATATCGTGTGTGTGTGTGTGTGTGTGTGTGTGTGTGTGTGTGTGTGTGTTTGTCTTTCATCAATCATGAGCTGGAGATGAATAAACATTTGAAACATATTATTCTAAACACACAGATAACAAGCCCAGTACAGGTATGGTTTTCTCAAATAGTTGGTCAGTGAGGTCCCATAGACCCAACCCAACATTCCAGACTGTTGGTACTACTCTTGGTCACCTTCCAGAACTTGACAGTAGGACCATCTTGCTGAAGAAATCACATGCTTGAGCCACAGGATATGGAGAAATCAAGCGGGGACCAACTTAGAAGCTTTTTCCCTTGTGGTAGTTTGAATGAGAATACCCCCTTATGCTCAAATATTTGAATGTTTCATCCCCAATTGATGTCATTGTTTCAAGAGGTTTAGAAGGTGCGGCCTTGCTGGAAGAAATAGGTCACCAGGGGTGGGCTTTGAGAGTCCATAGCCTCATCCCATCTCTTGGTCACTCTGCTTCTTGACATGCTTGAAGATGTGATGTCTCAGCTTCCTGCTCTGGCTGCCTGCTACCATGCCTCCCTAACTCTGATGGAGTCATCCCTCAAAACTGTAAGCCCAAATAAATTCTGCCTTAGTTATGATCTTTTGTCACAGTAACAAAAAAGTAATAAAAAAAGGAACTAATACATACCTAGTGGCCAGTTTTCACAGTGCCAGAAGATGCTGTGCACACCACCATGGGAGAAAAGTAGCAAACAGAGTTTGCTAACAGAGTAGCAACCAGAGTTACCCAATGGTGAACCTGTGCACTACAATAATCACTGACCTCACAAAATAAGCTCACTGGTGTGATAGTGACATGGATGCTACCAGAGTACCCAACCACCTTCTGCTTGGATCTAAAGCCTGCTCCACAGACAGAATTCATGCCTGATACTAAACACAGGACAAAACCCTGTATCTGGCTAAATCATAGGTGCTGGGGTAGAACCTAACACTATTATTCTGTTAAATGGACACAGGAATAAACTGCTCCCTAAGTCCATTATATCCATAGACTAATGCATTATATCCATAGACTAATGCATCTCTCAACCCTCATCAGAGAAGCATCTGTGTGCAGTAGATGTCAATTAATAAAGCCTCATAACTGGTTAATATGCAAAGAATAAGAGACTATAGATTGTCAGCTCTAAATGGGGATATATATATATATTATATATATATATATAATATATATATATATATATAATACCTCTTCCCATCCAAGGCTCAGAGATCACCAAGAGAAAGGGACAGAAAGATTGTAAGACAGCAGGGGTAGACAATGTCAGCAAAACAGCATTTTCCAGAAACCACTGCACATATGAACTCAGAGGCTATGACTGCATATACAAGATCTGCACAATGTAAGACAGCCAAAACCCCTGCCTGGGTGAGAGACTCATAAAATGCCACTCCTAGGTGGAAAGCTATTAAAAAAGAAGGAAGAAAACCATACTGATATTTAATTTTATTACATGTGTTAAGAAAAAGGTACTGACTACTGAGTTGGAGTCCATTAACTTCTGCATGTCAAAGATAGTATGCGATGGTTTAACTTGGCCATAGATAATCTAAGAAGTTAAAGCTCAATTGTCTCAACTTCTGACATGTGAAGGAGTATCTGCGGATGTCTAAGCACCTTTGAGTTTCATTCAGCTTGTGATCTCCATGTATTTAGACCTACTTTATACAGCTACCATGTTAGATATTGGGAAAAAATAGTGAACAAGAAAAGTCATGATCCTTGTCATCATGGAGCTTATTGTCTAGTAAATACTGACAAGAATAAGTGCATGTGTAAGGTATAATGACGGCTGTGCTAAATGCTACGGTGTGATTTTGAAAAACAAGGAAGATGCTTCAAAAGTATTATAAGTTGAGTATCCATTATTCTAAATGCTTGCAACCAAAGGGCTTTAAAGTTCATGGTTTTTCTTAAAGTGGGAATATTTCTGTATAATAAGAACTTAAGAACAGGTTATAAATCTTAATAATATGAAATTCACTATGTTTCATAAAACTAGAAGGTAATTTTAAATAATATTTAAGTATTTCTGTATAGAACAAATTATTTTGGATTTTTAAGATATAAATATACAGTTACCTTTGTAGATCTGTGGATTCTGCACCTGTGTACGCAACTGATGTGGATGTAATATAGAATAGATATGTAATATAGAATACATAACATATATACAATGTTTTATTCATCTTAAAATATTTAAGTTCCTCAAGGAATGGAATTTACATTAATGCTGAAATATTAAGGCAGAGAAATAGTAAACTTAGTGGTGTACAGTGGGTGCTGGGGGATAAGAATGGTCCAGGCCCAGGGGATGGAGGGCACAGAGAAGGATCAACACAGTACAGGGTCCTGAGGCAGCAGTCAGCAGGACACATTTCAGGAGTGACCACAGAGGCTGCTCTAGTGTGCCTTCAATTGCTGTGACAAAACATTCTGACCAATACCAAATTGGACAGGAAAGGGTTTATTTGGCTCACATCTCCCAGGTCACAGTTCATCACCGAGGCAGCCAAGGTAGGAACTCCACGCACAATCCTGGAGGCAGAAGCTGAAGCACAGACCATGGAGGAATGCTACTAACTGACTTGCTCCCATGCTCAACCTGCTTTCTTTCTTTGCTTTTTTTTTTTTAACCTTTTTGAGACAGGGTCTCCATATAGCCCCAGCTGGCCTGGAACTCACTCTGTAGACCAGGCTGGCTTTGAACTCACAGAGATCCACCTGCCTCTGCCTCTGCCTCCTGAGTGCTAGGATTAAAGGCATACGCCACCATGCCCGGCTTGAAGGCAGTTCTTAGCCACCATGTTGGTGCTGGGAATTGAACCCAGTCCCTCTGCGAGAGCAGTCAATGCTCTTAACTGCTGAGCCATCTCTCCAGCCCCTAGTCTGCTTTCTTATACAACTACTCCCCAAGGGTGGCAATTGCCCACAGCGGGCTGGGCCCTCCCACATCACTCAACAATCCAGAAAATACTCCAAAGATGTGGCCACAGGCGAGTCCAATGGAGGCAGTTCCCCAATTTATCAGCCCCAGTGTATCACGTTGAAACTAAAGCTGTCCAACATAGAGGCCATGGCATTGGGGAGAAGGACTCACCTCTAACCCCGATGATCAAGAAAGTGGTTCCAGAAAGTAAAAAGGGCATTCTTTTGGAAGAGTAAGTGGACTCACGGGAGGAGGAATGGGGAGACAGGAGATTGTGATGGGAGACTAATATGGTCCACGTACATGGTATATTTGAATGAAAATATCCTTAAGAAACATACCACTATATACAATGTATGTTTAAAAAGGTAAAATGAAAAGAGTTACTAAATTATTAAAGCACTGGCTCAGTTTACCTAGTATAAGTGTTCAGAGTTTCAAAACTCAAGAATATAAATAGAAATCACATCTACTATTATCTATAGAGGCTTATACTAGAGAACCAGTAAAAGAGTAAACTATGTTCCCCTTTCATAAAGGAAGGAATGAACAATATCACCAAACTTTGTTTGTGCCTTTCCATGGCTGATCATAGCATCTACCCTTAGTTATGGTAAAATTTGACCAAAAAACAAAATATGAATGAATTAAACATTTACTTTTCTTTTTAATACAAAGCACAATGTTTCATCTCAATAGAGTTGAAATTTCTGTAACTCAATGTATTCAACATCTTTCATGACCACAATTCCATCTGATTTGACATCTTATTAAAAACATTCTCTATTTGTGGCTGGATGAATGATTTCATAAATTGCATACATGATCCGGGCCTAGGAATCCTGAAAGGAACATGATTCTGATGAGTAAACACATGCCACTTTTAGTTCATTTTTGTTGTGCACACTTGCAAAGTTATTCAAGTTTATGATTAGAGAGGCATGAGGACTTTTATAAATATTCTGCATAGCTTAACTGTGCCACACAGAGAAATTTAAATTCCAAAGGCAGTTGAGCAGGCTGCAGCACAAATCAGAAGGGGACATATTACACGGGAGCAGATTTTTCAAAGCATAGAAATTATGCCACCTCTCCGAAGAAATAATTCAGCCAGCAACAAATGAAGGAAGTCTTTTGATGTTTTTAATAATGCCTTTTCATCTAAAAAAAAAAAATCTAAAATACTCACGCATTCAGTGATTTGTTTTGTCATTATTTATTATGTGTTACTTGTTATATATAAGCCACAGGTGTCAGAAGGTTATATAACCGGTGTGAGAGGAAAACTATGATTATGCAAGTCTATGAAGGGAAGGGCCATCAGCTCAGAGGGGTTCTGGAAAGTCTGGGAGAAGGAAGGATAGTAACAGTGGCTCCAGCAGCTGTATGAATGCAGCACTTCTTCCTGCCCCAGGCCCAGAGCACACACACCGTAAGGATTTTCATATCTGAAGCCTGCAGTAACTTCTAAATGGGCTGATGATGTCCTTATCCTCATTTTAAGACAATGAGTTTAGGGGCTAGAGAGATGGCTCAGCGGTTGAGAGCACTGACTGCTCTTGAAGAGGAGCTGGATTCGATTCCCAGCACCCACGTGCTGCCTTTAAGCTGGGTGTGGTAGTGCATGCCTTTAATCCCAGCACTCTGGAGGCAGAGGCAGGCAGATCTCTGTGAGCTGAAGGCCAGCCTGGTCTACAGAGTGAGTTCCAGGACAGCTGGGACTACAGAGAGTCTCAAAAATAAATAAATAAATAAATAAATAAATAAATAAATAAATAAATAAATAAATAAATAAATAATAAGACAATGAGTTTAAAATGACAGGGGTGTTTTGATATTGCTTATCTTTAGCATAAATCACAGTGGTTATTCTGAGGTATCAAGAATTTTTAAAACTTTAATGTTCTGAGTAAAATAATAAAGAAGCCAAGTTTTTAGAGATACTATTTCTGGACTTTGAACATGCTATTTGTACAAATGCTCTCCACCATAAATTCCAGCTTCACCGAAGATGACAGATCATGAAGGCAGTACCATAAAGAATTAGGAAAAAATTTTAAAGAAATATATAAGAATGAGGGTAGACAAAACTGTGTAGTACTGGGTAATGCTGGAACAGACAGTAGATGGCACACCAAAGACAGAGGAAGCTACAGACAGACTACGTGGGTACCGTGCGTAACCCAGGAAATGAGGGTCTGGGCTCAGCTGACTCATAAAACTTCACACCCAGAGTGTTCTCCAGCTCAGCAGATTATAAGAGCTCTTCACAGCCCCAAAACTGTTTAAAATATTGCCCGAACGTGTTTCCCCGGGAACTGTCACGCTTCGTGTAGAATTCTCCCAATTTCCCAATACAAAGTTCATATTTCTCTTACTGATTTTCCTGGGTCTCTTCTCACATGGACTTGGCCTCTAACACCTGTCCTACTCCATTAGAGACTGTGGGGGTTGCTGCTAAACCCCCTCTGCCTCATCTCTTTTCTCCTAGTTTTTCCTTTATGGCATCTCCTCGTGGTTCTTTTTACTAAGAACAACTCTGCAGCCCTTAACTGCTACTCTCAGCACTGAAAAATGGTTTCAGAATTCAGCAATACGTGAGAAAAACAAACTCATTGTAGCGTAATAGTACAGAGAAGTACATTTCAGAGCCTTTTAAGGTACACAGACTTTCTGTGAGTGAAATTTTCCCATAATCTAGCCACTCAGAATTAGACTCCTAGGAAACTGGTGAGTGATGGAGGCCGCCAGTGCCAGGCCCTTCCTGCCTCAGGCAAAGCGATGCTGAGCAGCCACTGGGTATGCAGCCTAACTGTGGAAGCTTCTCCTAAGTCAAACCCCTACTGCTTGGTGAACAGTTTGCAACCCACTTGCCCAGCCTGTACCAAACATGGATGGATTTTAGCATTTGGACTACATCATCAAATACAAAGATCCACTGCTCTTGAAAAACGCCAACGCAGCAGGGAAAACAGACATTTTAATGCACATAATAAATATATAAATCATGGTTTATTTGAAGCAAATGAGTGCTATTGGAGAGAGGGGGGAAGGGAGATTGGGAGTGCCAGGTGGCAATGCACATGCAAGAGCTGGTGCAGGAAGGACTCTTGAAAAGGGGCCACTCAAGCGGCAGTGAGGGAATTGGCTACAGAGCTATCTGAAGGCAGCTGGTGGCAATATCTGCTCTTGAATGGCATATTTTCCTGATGCATTTAGAAAGTACTTAGCCACTGCTAAGCTGGCTTGCTCTACCAACATCATATATGAGACCATCTGACAGTCATATGGCTATTCTTTATATTTTTCAAATAGGAATGTTGTGGTTTGGGGTCAGGCGAGATGGCTAGGTTGCTAAAGTGACTGCTGTACAAAGCAAAAGGACCTGAGTCTGGATCCCTAGCACCCACACAAAAGTCCAGCTCAGTGATACCCATCTGTTACTCCAGTGCTGGCAGGAGATGGGTGGAAAGGAGACAGGCAAATCCCTGGAGCTCACAGCTAGCCAGCCTAGAGCTCTGGGTACACACACACACACACACACACACACACACACACACACACAGAGAGAGAGAGAGAGAGAGAGAGAGAGACATGCCCATACATGCACATGCATACATCCATAAGAACACATACACAGAGTCAGAGAGGTTTTTTAAAATTTGTTAAGTCCTATTACCAAAGTTTCTATTTCTAGGACTCAGCCATAGAAATATGTATCTCCAGCAAGATCTCAGTCCATGCAGCCATACTTAAAGAGCTAGTGATTTAAAGAGCTCTTGGTCTCCAAAACTGTGTGCTCTGGTCTAAATTAAATACTTTCTCTTTCAAATATTAGTGCCTTCATTCAAATATTTTCACTTTTCATTCCATTAAACCATAGAAACAAGATATCAAATACAGATTATATACTAACAAACAAGTGTGATTTTTTAAATTTTTTTTTTATTTATTAGTTTTTATGTGTATGAGTGTACTGTCTGCATGTAGGTTGGTGCACCCATGTCGTGCAATGCCACGGAGGTCAGAAGAGGGCATCGGATTCCTCTGGAACTGGTGTTAAAGATGCTTCTTAGCTGCCATGTGGATGCTGGGAATCGAACCCACGTCCTCTGCAAGAGCAGTTGGTGCTCTTAACCGCTGAGCCATCTCTCCAGCCCCACAAGTGTGTTTTTTTAATAATAATAAAAAAGATCCACTCACTCACAATACAAACTCTATAAAGGCAAGACTGTTTTTTATTGATTGCAGTACTCTTAACATGTGGAAGAGTACTTCGCACATATTAAGTACTCAATAATTAATTTTGACTGGATACTTTTGTGTATCCTAAATTTTAAATTTTCCAATTTTTCAAAGCTTTTCCATTTTCAGAAGGGTTGTAAAAATAGGATAAAGTCCCCACTTACCCTTCAAGCAGCTTCCCCTAATGTTAGTACCTTACATGACACTTATCATATCTAAGACAATGACTTTGCTAGAAATCATGTCCAGAGTTCATTCAGGCCTACCTGTTTTCCCAATAATCGCTCTTCTGGGCAGGAGGGCATGTCGAACTCAGTCATCACATCAGTTTCATTGCCTCGGGTCCAAGATAATTTCTCAGTCTTCCTTTATGGTTCATCACCTTGACACTTCTGAAGCAAACTAGTCAGATGTTTTTAGAATATTCTTGTTTGTTTGGGGTTAATTTTTTCATTAACAGAATGGGTTGTGGATTCGAGAGAAGAATACAATGAGGGAATGCAGTCTTCCATGCCACTGCGTCAGACGAATGGTGACAAAGGCTGTTGATATCAAACTCGAACCCTGGATGAGGTGGTGCCTTCCAGGTGACTCACTCATCCATTGAAAGTTCCTCACCCAGCTTTTTCTTTACTGTGAATCATTAAGCACACATTTAGTAGAAAGAGAACTGAATTCCACCTCTTGGCATATAAACAGGATTTCTGGGCATATGTGAAGACCACCATATTAATTAGCAAATATAAGGGAATAAGAAAGACATTTTCTAGCTATGCACACATCCTGCTTCTCTTGTTTTATTATTTTTATTGAATTTTTGTGCATTACACAAAATACATCTTGATCCCAGAATCAGCTGGTTCTCCAATCTTGTTCCTTCTATTGGCAATCTGGATCATAGGGTATGTCTTATATATTTGACCTACTAATCATCATAAATATTTTCTCCTTATAAGTAAACAGTTTAAATTATCCTTTTTAGAACTGCCTCTGTGCATATCCACTGTGTAGAAAATTAAAATATGATCTGTTGATAGACATTGACCCTATTTCTATGCTTTGATAGTATAAAAAAATGCTGGGATAAAACCTCTGATATAAAAATCAGCACACTCAAAATAATCACTTCTTTAAGTTAAATTCCTAGAATGTGAATCATGAGTTTATGGATTTTGACATACATTGTTAAGAAAGTTTCTAGAACTCCACTTACAGAGAGGGCATGCCCATTACTCTGTGAGCTCTATACCATCGGCTCTCTAGCATTACTGCTATTGGTAAACATAATTTTCTATGTAATGGATGAAAGTTTCCTTGCAGTTGTTATCAATTCCCAGGTAGGTAGCATGAACAGTCCTTTAAATATGTGTAAATCACATTAATTCAATTTTTAAAATATTTTGTCTGCTTTATAATTGGTATAGTTTCTAAAACTGGGATATAAAAGGATTTGTATATTAAAGAAATTAATTCTCAGAATACATTTAATTATCCTTCTCTAATTGGCCATATTTGTTGTCTATTTCTTTTTAAATATTAAATTTCCATATTCTACAATTAAACTAATTTGCATGTTTTCTCTAAGCTATATTTTTATTTTACAACTTTGTTCATGTTCTAAAAAAATCTGTTTATTTTCACATTTTTGCATTATGTCAGCCATTCTCAAAAAGAGCTACTGATGAATTATTGATTCTGACACAGTCATGAAAGCATAGATTATGCTTCTATTAGAAGTTATATTTTATGACAGGTTTGTCAGGTTTAATTTATGATTCATACACATTTCTGGCTCAGTAGCCACAAGTTATCTCCTTCGAATAGTATATCTTCTTATCAGAGCATTTTTAAGCGTATTGAAATAGTTTAAAGAAAAATAAAAGATAGATAAATATAAAATATTCTTTTTTTTTTTTTTTTTTTTTCGAGACAGGGTCTGTAGCCCCAGCTGTCCTGGAACTCACTCTGTAGACCAGGCTGGCCGTGAACTCACAAAGATCAGCCTGCCTCTGCCTCCCAAGTGCTAGGATTAAAGGCGTGCCCCACCACGCCCAGCCAAATATTCTTAATGTAATTCCAAATATGTATATATACATGAGTGTATTAATCAATGTCCACTTTCTTATCTTTCATTTTAGTGTCATATTTCTAGAAACTTCTTTTTCTCATTTGAAGAAAAAGACATATATATTCATGCTGTCATGTTTAATTTCCTGAATCCAAAAAACATACACTCAAAAACCGAGACTGATAACATCTTTATTATGATAACATTAACAAAACTGCAAATGGAAGATACACACACACACACACACACACACACACACACACACACACATGCACACACTTATTCCTAGTAGCAGAAAACAGGTAAGATGGTATGATCAAGGAAGAACTCACTGGGAGCATTCTTTCTATGTATAGATACCTCAAGAATGTTCAGGTAGTAAGAGAATGTGGTTACAGAAGAGGGGCAATAAGAGCGGAATCACAGGCCACCTAGTCTTGTTACTGATTGAGTCCTTAGTATGAAAGTGAATGGAATACATGTAAGAGACTTTTCAAATGTATTGCTTTACATGACCCTCTGAGTAGTGTAGAGAATTAATTGAAGGGAATTAAAACTTCCTGAGGTAAATGGCAAGGCTCACTGGTGGTGCAGACAGTAATGACAGCCTGACCTGTAAATACAGAGAGAAGAGAAAATAGCTCTGAAGTGCTGCTGGGATACAAAATCATTAACACTGTGCAACTCCTTGTAAACAGAGAAGGGATGGGAGGATGGCCATACCGCTTCACACAACAGCAAACACCGGAACAGACGCATGATAAGAACACCAGCATTTGCACTTTGATTTTTCAGACTCTGAAATATCCAAGAAGACATCTCACTAGAGCTCAGAAACAAGATGTGACCAGAGGCGATGTAATGAGCATGATTAACATGCAAGTCATAGCTGATTCATGAGTAAGGACAGCATTGCTTAGGGAAAGGTTGCAAAGCAATGCTTCGCAGTTGGGAGGGGAGGGGAGGGGAGGGGTATGCAGCCCCTTGGACAATGTTTGACAATGTCTGATTTTTTTTTTTTTTTTGGTTGTCACAACTAGGGATATGTGGCAAAGAGAGGTCAAAGATGCTGTCAGATATCCAGAATGCACAACTCAGCTCTCCACACCAAAGGTTACCTGGATCAAATTGTGAATAGTTCCAACTCAGAGAAGCTTGGTGTGGAAGGGGACGAAATGAACTCTGCCTGAAACCACAGTGGGTCAGGAACAGATGCTGAGAAGGACCACTCACAGGGTTATAGGGTGTCTCGCGTCACCAACAGCAAAGGAAGGGTTTGGGCAGCAGGGCCTCAATGCCACAACTGCTCAGGAGCGAGCATCACGTTGAGTGCATAAGTCCAGAGTTTAATTCGAATGAAAAACTACTTTTCTACATTGTTTTCTAAAATCTTTGCTAACCTCTGTTATTTTTGGAAAGGGGCACAAAATGGGCATCTATATATAGAAACAGAAATGGAATTTTGCATTACTTCTCATTAATTCCCGCCCTTGGTCACTCCTAATTTCTCAGAGGCAGACCTCAAGCAGGAGGGGCTGACTACTGGCTGAGAGAGTAGGGGAGGTCCTACAGGGAGTATGGGTAGGAAAGAGGCAAATGAGCTCGCATGGCAGAAAGCAAGACTTACTTACAAATGTGAAGCATGCCAAAAGAGCCTTTAGAATCTGCTGTTTGAATACTGTATGTGAATTGTGAGAGGTAATGTGATAAGGAAGTATTCAAGTTAAGAGTAAACTACAGAAGCCCAAGTGACTGGCAAAGTCCTTTTAATAATGAAAACAAAATCTACTAAAATTGTAGATGTCCTTGAGTTCAGGACAATCAGGAACTTGGGGAGGGTATTAAAAATTCAGCTGTCGGGGCTGGAGAGATGGCCTAGCGGTTAAGAGCGCCGACCGCTCTTGCAGAGGACCCGGGTTCGATCCCCAGCACCCACATGGCGGCCGAGAACCATCTGAAACTCCAATTCCAGGAGAACTCCAGTTCCAGGGGAATCCAACACCCTCTTCTGACCTCCGAGGCATTGCACAACACAGGTGCACAAACTTGCATGCAGACAATACATTCATACACATAAATAAATAAAAAATTAATAAATTTTTTTTTAATTCAGCTGTCTCCCTCTCTTCTTTCTATTTATTTATTTTTATTGATCTTTAATGCTTTGTTGTTTTGTTTTGGACAAGATCTCATTAAGTAGACCAGGCTAGCCTTGAACTTGGCATCCTACTACCTCAGCCTCCCAGGTGCTAAGATTACTGGTATGTGCCACAACACTGGCTTATATACATTCCTTCTCCTGAGTTACAGCTTCAGTCTCAACTTTTCACAGCTCATTTGCTGATCAAATACTGATTTACATATAGGTGTTTGTTTACTGTCTGTGTCCCTCTATCACTAGAATTTAGTAACATAAATACTAAACTCATGAGCAGACACTGTGTTCTATTCTGTTCACTAAAAAAATCTAACTGGCATCTGAAAAATAGTAATTGATTAATCACAAGTGATGGAGAAATTAATAAATATGGTTCTATCTTTCCAATAGTTTTTGATTAATGCATTTCAAAAGACAAATTTTTTATACAAAATTACCCTATTTTTTAGTAAAATAGGCTGACAGTATACAAAATCAAGTTTTAAATAAGAAAGGTTATCTATAAATAGAGCAGTACTGCTTAAGAAAGCCTTCTCGGGGCTAGGCTCAGTAAAGGAGTATAATATATATATTTATATATACACTTATATATTTATATATACATTTATGTTTCATAAATAGAGCAGTACTGCTTAAGAAAGCCTTCTCGGGGCTAGGCTCAGTAAAGGAGTATAATATATATATTTATATATACACTTATATATTTATATATACATTTATGTTTCATAAATAGAGCAGTACTGCTTAAGAAAGCCTTCTCTGGGGATAGGCTCAGTAAAGGGTTATTATATATATATTTTATATTTTTTTATATATGCATTTATGTTTCATTTATATATTTATAATCACATGATACTTCCCCCCCTTTATAATACTAAAACATCTATATTTTGTCATGGTATGGCAGTGGCAGTACAAACATAGCCCAAGCTAACAGTTTTAAAATTGGGATGGAAGCAGCCTATTTCTTCCCATAATAAGGAAATCTTTAGGAGAGGCAAGTATGTGAAATGTATATAAACCTACTAACAGGATTACTGTATTATCGCAAACAATTTTATGCAAAGAAACTTCCAGCCTGAACTTCAAAGGGGAATGGAATTAAGACAGGAAAAAGTGGGTCAAGTGAAGAGGACTTTCCTGATTAGGAAAAGATAGTCACAGGGGGAGCATTGTACAGAGCTCTCAAGCAGGAGGCCTTTGTAGCAACCCTATCTCATAGCCAGGCGCTGCTATTTATGCTGAAGAATGATATTAAAGAAGGAAAGCAGACTCTCCACTGAGAACAGACAGGGAGTTCCCCTAGAAAACTTTGCCATCAAGATGTTGACTAAAGAAAATAACAGATAAAACTGCAAAGACACATTTAACTAAGTGTATAGAGGTCCAGGACTATTAGACACTCAGGTTCTGCCATAGACATTCCTGAAAAGAGAAAGAGAAAAAGCAGGGGACATGGAGAGCAGTGAGTACAGAGAACCGACAGCACATGGTTTGACTTGTGCTCTGAACTTTATTAGACTTTCCTTTCAAGTTTCCTATCATTTGATTTACAGCTTACAATTAGTAATTAGAATGTAGATTAATAATTTAACATTAAATAAATTTTACTACATATTTTAATCATCAACTCCAATTATACATAGTCCCAAACACAGCATAAAGGAGTGCTCTGTCTCATCTCACAGTCCAGACATGGAGGAACCTGCACTTGATCCTGGGAGCCATACACACTAATATGCTTACATAGAAACTTCAGAAGTATAACTTGTAACAAAGCTTAATTACTAAAATTTAAACTTAAGAATTTAAAATGATTAATAAATAAAATTATTCCATGCATATTATCCACTAAGGGCTCATATCCATTTTATCAGGCCCTCATCACAAATCTGTGACAGAGGGGCCAGTGAGACATCTCAGTAGATAATGGCACTTGCAGCCAAGCCTGGTAACTGGAGTTCAATCCCCAGGACCCACATTATGGAAGGAGAGAACCAACTCCTGAAAGTTGTCCTCTGAGCTTCTCTCTAAACACTCCCCACACAAAGATAAATAAAAGTAAAACATTTTTAACAGAGGTCTATGATAAAGGTGGATAGTATAACAACCCATCTTACTGACGAAGAAAAGGTAAAGGGAAGTTAAATAACTTTCCAAGATGTTAGCTCCCGAGCTATAATTTGAACTATGCATCTTCTTAAGGCTCAATAAAGTAACGACAAATGTAACAAGAAGGATTTCAGAGTGTTTTGGGGAAGGGTACTGAACTCAGCTTCCTGAAATTTCTGCTTCAATTTCACTCCCAGTAAAACTTGTTCATATCTTCGCAAACCCACCTCAAAGATCACATCCACTACTGTGGCTTCTATTTTCTATGTTGAAGATTCCTAAGTCTGGATCTAGCGTGGTCCTTCTCTACTTCTCTGTCACAAAGATATCTTGAATATCATTCACTATTTAAAATAAGTAAGACCTGCACTGGCCTGTCTTCAACCAGCTCTCCAGATCTACTTTCCCCACATCTCTTGCCTCAGAAATGACCCTAGCTTTTCAGTGCAAAGAATTTGGAGGCAACCTGTATTAGTCACTTTTCTGTTGCTGTGATAAAACACCATGACCAAGGAACTTATAAAAGGAAGAGTTTATTTGAGCTTACAATTGACAGTTCCAGGGAATTAGAGTCCATTGTGGCAGGAGGCATGGCGGCTGGATCTGGAGCAGCAAACCGAGGGTCACATCTCGCAAAGAGCACAGGAAGCAGAAAGAGAGCGGCTGGAGACCATGAGGCTTGTTAAACTCACTAAGCCTGCCCCCAATAATGTACTTCCTCTAGCACGGCCACACCTTCTAAGACCTCCAAAAACAGTGCCACCAACTGGAGACAAATGTCTGAATGCTTACAGCCTATGGGGGACACTCATTCAAACCACCACATTCCACTCCCTGGCCCCCATAGGCTCCTGACCATATAAAATGCAAAATGCATTTAGTCCAACCTTAAAAGTCCCCATAGTCTTTACCAGTTTCAATGCCATTCAAAAGTCTACAGTCCAAAGTCTCTTCTGAGACTCAGGCCAATCTCCTAACTGTAAGCTCCTGTAAAATCAAAAGGCAAATTACATACTCCCAATGTACAGTGGAACCGAATACACATTCCCATTCCAAAAGGGAGGAATAGAGGCATAGTGAGGAAATACTGGACCAAAACAAGACCGAAAACCAGCAGGGCAAACGCCAAGTCCTGTAGCTCCACATGCGACTTCTGGGACTTGACTTCCAAAGGGCTTACACGGCTCAGCTCTTCCAGCTTTGCTTGCAACATACATCTCTTTCTTAGGCTGGTACCACTCCCCGTATGCAGCTCTCCTTGGCAAATATCTCACAGGTCTGGCATCTCGAAAGTCTTCTTGGGGTCTCCGCTGCCAACCAGGCTTCATACTCACAGCTTCACGCAGTGGCCTATCACGGCCTTCTTTATTCAGGGACACCCCTGCTGTACTCTTCCTGGCCTCTTTGGCTCTCTGAAACCGTGGAGGAAGAGCTGATGACCCCTTCACTCTTGCAAACTTCATGTCTCTAAAGCCAGCACCACGTGAATGAAATTGCCGAATCTGGCTGCAAGTTCGGGCCAGACCCTGGCCCATTTCAACCACATTTGCTACTTTTCTCTGCCCTGGACTTGCTGGAGGATTAGCTGGGTGTGGTCTTGCCCTGAAGGTACTGATTCTTTTGTTTACTTGTAAATCTCGAAGCCCTTCCTTAATCACTTTAAACTCCTTATCAAAAGGAAACTCTCCTTCACAAGCCTTGGCCCCACCTTTAATCTTCCTAGTGCAGTTTTCAGATCCAACCTCTCCTTCACATGCCTTGGCCCCACCTTTAATCTTCCTAGTGCAGTTATCAGAGCCAAACTGTACATTTTGCATTTCTTTCTGCTCCATCTGCTCTTTTTCACTGTAGATCTGTATAATATTCACCATTAAAAGCCACGCCACCATTTCTACATTAGGCTGTCTTGAAATATCCTCCGCCAAAGACATCAGTCCACTGCTTTTCAACTTAGCATCAGGCAAGCATCTGGGCTGTGGGCAAACTGCTGCCAGACTCTTTATCAAAATATCCTGGTTGCTGCCTAAGTCTTTATTTTCCCCTGGGACCACATCTTTTGCAGCCATGCTTTCTTCCAGGCCTCCACTAGAATGGCCCTTTAAGCTCTGCTTATAATAGTCAACAGCCTTTCCAGCCCAAAGTTCCAAAGTCTTCCACACTTCTCCAAACATACACATGGTCAGGTTCTTCACAGCCAACAGCCCACTCTCTGGTACCAATAACTGTATTAGTCAGTTTTCTGTTGCTGTGATAAAACACCATGACCAAGGAACTTATAAAAGGAAGAGTTTATTTGAGCTTACAATTGATGGTTCCAGGGAATTAGAGTCCATTGTGGCAGGAGGCATGGCAGCTGGATCTGGAGCATCAAGCCAAGGGTCACATCTCGCAAAGAGCACAGGAAGCAGAGAGAGAGAGAGAGAGCGGCTGGAGACCATGAGGCTTGTTAAACTCACTAAGCCTGCCCCCCAATAACGTACTTCCTCTAGCACAGCCACACCTTCTAAGACCTCCAAAAACAGTGCCACCAACTGGAGACAAATGTCTGAATGCTTACAGCCTATGGGGGACACTCATTCAAACCACCACACAACCCTCCTGAAAGCTCCACATTCAGTGATATTTTTTAAAAAAATATTATTTATTTTAATTTTTTATGTATGTGTGCTTTGCTTGCATATAAATGCAGTATATACATCAGTGCCCACAGAAACCAAAAGAGGGATCAGATACCCTAAAACAGGAGTTACAGATAGTTGTGAGCTGCCATATGGGTATTGGGAACCAAACCCAGCTCCTCTGCAAGAGTAGCCAGTGCTGTGAACTGCTAAGCCATCTCTCCAGGCCCTATCCAGTCATATTTTTACAAATACTTCCAACATCAACTAAGCAAAACTTTTCCACAGGCTTCTAAGTCTTCTCTTTGCCTGGGGCCCTAGGCTGTTTCCCACAGTACCACCACAGTGATTTTCCTAAAAACAAACAAACAAGCAAACAAAAAATGAATGATTTATTCAATCATTTAGATAGCAATTTTTGTGTTATCTGAGGACACCTTTGTGCCAGATAGTGAAACATACGATGGTAAGTAAGAGACAAAAAGGATCATTGATCTTATAAACTAATGGTAAATAATACTAAATAAAGATATAGATGTGTGCACTGACTGGTGTGTGTGTGGACGTGGGCATCAGATGGTGGTGATATCTTACTATTCCTATGAGTAATTAACGTTCCTGAACATGCCCGAGCCACACAACCACGTCTCTGCACATGCTGTTTCTCCTAGTTAACATTCTCTCCCAACAATCTTTTCTCTGCCTATCTGACCTACTTCCAGCAAGATTTCCCAGATCCCACTCCCCCAGTTTGGATTTTGTTATCCATCATCAACCTCCCAAAGCAATGTAGGCATCCCCCATCATACTAGCTGCTACTACGCTGCCATTGAGCAATTATTCATCTATTCCTCTCTAAATTACAAGTGCCCAAAGAGCAAAAACCACATGCTCTGAATGTAGGATAGTCTATTGGTAGTATTCAATGTCTGTCATAAGAAAGCACCACAGGCTTGATGATACACTTCTAACAGAAACATATCTTCTCAAAGCTGCAGAGGCTGGGGGGAGGGGGTCTAAGACTAATGTTTCAGCAGGTCTGACTTCCCTGCGGGCTTGGAGAGACCATCTTCTCCCTGTAATGATGTGGTGTTTCCTCTGATTTTCTCTGCCACATGATCTCTAAGCCTTTGTACTCCTGCTTCTAACAGGACACCAGTCAACTCCCATGTAGGAACCACCCTCACACCCTCTGTTAGCATCATCATCTTTGTACTCCTGCTCCTAACAGGACACTAGTCAACTCCCATGCAGGAACCACCCTCACAGCCTCTGTTAGCATCATCACCTTTGTACTCCTGCTCCTAACAGGACACCAGTCAAGTCCCATGTAAGAACCACCCTCACAGCCTCTGTTAGCATTATCACCTTTGTACTCCTGCTCCTAACAGGACACCAGTCAACTTCCATGTAGGAACCACCCTCACAGCCTCTGTTAGCATCAACACCTTTGTACTCCTGCTCCTAACAGGACACTAGTCAACTCCCATGCAGGAACTACCCTCACAGCCTCTGTTAACATCATCACCTTTTTTCAAAGGCTCTTCATGCAAATATAAACTTATTGCTGGTACTGGGGTTAGGGTTTTAATCTATGAATTTTAAGAGAGCACGATTTAGCCCATAGCAATATTCTTCAACTAACTAGCCTGTCTTTGTTTATAGCCTTAACTACTTCCCAGTCCCATATTATTTTAAAGTAAATATCATTTTTTATTTCTTCAGACTTCTTTACTTCATAAACTATGGTTTTTAGTTATTGTCTGAGAATTTCATACATGAATAGAATGTGTTTTGATAGAATCCATCTCCTATACCCTTCCAGCTTCTCTAGCAACCCTACCACCACTTTGCCATCCCAACTTCATGACTCTTCTTTAAACCCAAAGAGTTCATTTAGTGCTGCCAATATTTCCATGGGTATAGGACAACTCACAGGAGCACAGGTAGCCTATCAGAGGCTGCTGGGGAGGGAGAGTCCATAAATATCTTTTAATCAGTAATTTTTCCTTCCATCTCTTTAAGTCTTGGAGATGGCTCAGTGGGTAAGAATACTTGATACACTAGCATTAGGACCTGAATTCAGGCCTTCAGCATCTATGTAAAAAGTCAGATGTGGCCACATAACCCCTGTAACCCCAAAACTGGAGTGGGACTTTGAAGAGATAGGTGGATGTCGAGGGTAGCTGTCTGGCCAGTCAGCCTAGCTGAAAAGAATACAGGTTTCGGTTTCAGTGCAAAATCCTGTCAGGTGGATAAGACAGGTAAAATGGTAGAGCAGACAGGTGGCCATGGCATGTGACTCTCTCTCTCTCTCTCTCTCTCTCTCTCTCTCTCTCACACACACACACACACACACACACACACACACACACACACACACACATATTCTCTCCCTGGAACAAAAGAGACTAGGCTCCTTTGCTCCCCATTATTTTCTGTTTTCTATCTTCAAGGAGCAATGATAATCTTTTAATGAAAACAATTCCTTCTGTTTGGAAAACTTTTTCCTTTATAATAATTTCATGTAAATTTTATAAACCTTCATATGGTAAATCTTAAATATTAACTAACATAGCCTACTTTTTTGGTTGTTGTTGTCTTTTTGAGATAGGGTCTCCGTATAGCCCCAATTGTCCTGGAACTCACTTTGTAGACCAGGCTGGCCTTGAACTCACAAAGATCTGCCTGCCTCTGCGTCTGCCTCCTGAGTGCTAGGATTAAAGGTGTGTGCCACCACACCCAGCTAACATAGCCTACTTTTAAAACAAAAGAGCTTTATTTAGCTCATGGTTTTATAGGTTCAGTCCAAGGTAAGGCAGCCCCACTGGCTCGGCCTCTGGTGAGGGTGACCTTCGGCAGTGCCTCATGTTAAGAGCATGGGTAGACACCAGCAAGAGAGTCCATCCCAACAGGAGCAAACGGAAGAAGAATGAGGAGGGCCAGGCTGGCTCCATTAGTAACAACTGTCTAAAACACTACCCAAAATGTTATATAATAAATACTTCACATCTCCAAAGACCTGCGGTCTTCTCGTCTCCCAGAAATCCCATCCTCCAACACCTCGCTCCAGTAGTGCCACAATGCAGACCACAATGCCACTTGCAATGAACCCCCAGGGGCTATGTACCATATTCAAGCCACAGCCATGCAAAAATTGTTATGTCTACATGAAGCTATGGGGTTTTCAAGGTCCACTTTAAGAATCCACACACCACCCCATGCGCTATCAGTGACACCTGCGTGTTCTTTCCCCTTTTCATTCTGGATGTCCCTAAACAGTGTCTCCGCATCTCCTAATAGCTGTCATGGCAACATGCTCCTCTGTCAGGATGACAAAGCAGCAAGGCTCGTCCTCTTAATGCATGAATGAAAGAGGGAGACTTCTGAGTAACATGACTCCCTGGGGTTCGGGTGACACCGCTGCAGAATGCAATTCTGCAGATTCTGCCAAGCTGCCTGGTTTCAAATGATGTCTTCTCCACGAACTATTCAAGCCGTGACGATAAGTGGTAAGTGGGAGGACAGCCCTTCTTTATTTCTCATTTATGGCTCTGCAAATTTTGTCTTTAAAGAGGAAGCTATAAAATGATAATGGATAATATGGGCACTGAAAATACAGGAAAGATGTTGAAATTTGATGACTGAATGACACTCCATTATGGGAAATGTTTCTTTTTTTATTTTATTTTATTTTTATTAATTTTATTTATTTCCGTATGTGTATGAATGTACTGTCTGCATGCAAGTTTGTGCACCCGTGTCGTGAATGCTGCAGAGGTCAGAAGAGGGTGTCGGATTCCCCTGGAACTGGAGTTCTCCTGGAATTGGAGTTTCAGACAGTTCTCAGCTGCCATGTGGGTGCTGGGGATCGAACCCAGGTCCTCTGTAAGAGTGGTCAGCGCTCTTAACCGCTAGGCCATCTCTCCAGCCTGGGAAATGTTTCTAATAAAAAGATAAAAGAAACACTGTACTCCAGAAATAAACTGGACATCACAAAATACCAAAAATTTTATTCAGCAAAAATTCTTGAAACTGGGACAACAAGCCTTGGAAAGAGTTCTACAAATAAACAAATATGGAAGTATATCTAATTTTTGTGGGTCTTTTTGTAAATTTTTAATTGAAATTTTGTGTATTTCATACAGAACACTTTCCATAGCATCCCTATGGGATTTCTCAAATCCCATAATTTGTGTCAGTGTCCCCAGGCAGCCCTCAGTGCAAATTCACCCACTGCGATCCAGTTACCCTATCTAGAGTTCCTCCCTTTAAGAAGACCATGGGGGCGAGAGACCCCAGTGTGGATGGAGCACGGGGGCAGGATTGATGGTTGTTTGGGCTTGCCAAGGAGGAACCTTCAAGGACATCCTTGGGGAAAACATGACATTCTTTAGCCAAAAAAAGAAAAAGAAAAGAAAATCCTCCAACTCAGGTGATATGTTGATATGTGTGTGTATATATATATATATATATATATATATATATATATGGAAGGCAATACAAGTTGGAGAGAACAACAACAAACAACAAAGAATGTGGGGGGACTGAATATAGTGAAGTTCTCCCAAAACAATAAGCCTGCTTTGAAAAAAAAAAAATACTGGAGAAAGACTTGGAAAAAGATGCAAGACATGTATGGCAGAGTGCAGGAACTCAGGTGGGGTGGGGGGGCACAGAAAGGGAAGTGACTCTAAATTCGATTGAGAAATGATGTATGATGTATGGAAATACTTTAATAACAATTAAAAAAAAAAAAAAAGATCAGTTCTTCCTTACCCAGAAGTAATCAAGTGCCAAAAGTGCCAATTGTTCTTTGGCTGAAATGGCCTTCTGCCCATTTCCCCAGTTCTATACTGGCTTTTGTCTGCTTGAGTTTGCATGGGACTTCTGCATGCTGACAACATTGCTATAGGTTTACTGAAGCAAAATCCCAGGAGCCTGTCTGCACAAATCCTAAGTGACAGATCCACAAAGGAACCTCTATACCTAAGGCTCATGACACAGAGTGGAACAAGGTGTAGAGAGATACTAATGCATCTCTCACCTCTCATCAATGAAGCTCCTTCATGCAACAGAAGGCCATGAACACAGGACACAAATGGCCAAAGCATAGACAGTAAGAGTCTGTATATTGTGAGTCCTTGGAGAAGACTCCTATATTTAAACTTCACCCACCCAAGGCTCAGGAACCATCGTGTAAGAGGAGGGTAGAAAGATTGTAAGAGCTGGGGAGGAAGTACATGGTCATAGAAATAGAGTCTTTTTGTTGTTGTTTGAAGACAGGGTCTCCTTATAGCCCTACCTAGCCTGGACTCACTATAAAGACCAGGCTGGCCTTGATCTTACAGAGATCTACATGCTTCTGCCTCCCAAGTGCTGGGATTAAAGGCATGTGCCACCACACCCAGCAACATTAAATTCCTTTTTTTTTTCCAAAGCCAATTTTTATTGAAGCTTTGTGGCAACATTAAATTATTAAATAAAATGAATTTTAAAAATCAGACATGTGCAGAAAAACTATACAGTACAATGTGTTGCCATCGTTTATAACTCCAGTTTCTCCTATTGTTATAATCTTAAATGAGTGAGCTAATACTGATACACTATTATTAAAGTCTATACCTTGTGTTTTTAATCTATTGTTGTTTTGCTTTGTTTTTTGTTTTGCTTCGAGTCAGGGTCTCACATAGAGACCCTGTCTTCACTAGCCTCAAACTCATTATGTAGCTGACGGTGGCCTTGAATTCCTGCTCCTTCTGCCTTCACCTCCAAGTACTGGGATTACAGGCATGCACCACACACCTAGTTTTATGCAGTGCAAGTGGTCATACCAGGGCTTAGGCAGGATAGATAAGCACATAACCAACTGAGCATATATCCCCAGGCTAAACTTTATTCAGATTCTCTACATTTTCTTTTTTATTAATTTTATTTATTTCTGTATGTGTATGAATGTACTGTCTGCATGCAAGTTTGTGCACCCGTGTCGTGCAATGCCGCGGATGTCAGAAGAGGGTCCTGGATTCCCCTGGAGCTGGAGTTCTCCTGGAATTGGAGTTTCAGACGGTTCTCGGCCGCCATGTGGGTGCTGGGGATCGAACCCCGGTCCTCTGTAAGAGCGGTCGGCGCTCTTAACCACTAGGCCATCTCTCCAGCCCCGATTCTCTCCATTTTCACTTAACATTTTTTTCTGCTCCAGGAACCCAACCACATTTTCATTACTGTGATTATTCTTAGGCTCTTCTTATTTATAACAATTTCTTTAAATTCTTCTAGTTTTGATGATCTTGACAGTTCTGGGGAGAATTCCCCTCCCTTAAGCTTTGTTCCACGTTGCTTTATATTAGATCAGAGTTGTGTAGTTGGGGCAGGAAAACCATGAAAGGAAATGGCCATGTTTATCACATTCTACATAATGTCAGACCTTGTCAGTGATGTCAGTCTTCATCGTCCAGCTGGGGTATGTCTATAGCTGCCATGACTCCTGTGAGTAACTATGGGACAGTTACTTCCTTCTCCTTGTGGCTTCACACCCTATGGAACAAAGACGCTGTGAATGGTCTGTATTATGGAGCTGACCACCACATTCCATTCCACCTGGGGTGATGTATCTTCACCAATTATTCAGAATCTCACAGGGGATACAGTCTCTTCTCCAGTCATCTATCTCTATGTGGATGTTCCACAGTGTGTTGATACAGATACACAGACACATAATCTGCTCCATCACTGCGCCATTGTTTCCTCTTTTCAAAATATATACGTTAAACACTACAAGTGGTTCTCATAACACTGAAAATTTATGATCAGTTAAAATTCAAATTTCATGTTATCAAATACTTTTAAATTTATCTTGTGATTTTTAACCATTTTTTTTAATTCAAAAGATTGTTGTTTGACATCCAAACATTTGGGGGTTCTCCCGGTATCTTCCTGCCTTAATTTCTAGTTTAAGTTCATTGTCATCTGAGTATACACTTGCAACCATACTTTTAAATTTATTAAGAGGTGTTTTATGGGTCAGTTTGAGGTCTGTCTTGGTGAACTATTATACAAGCTTGAGAAGCACAGATGCTGCTGCTGCTGCTGCTGCGTGGAATATTCTATAATTGTCAGTTAGATCGAGCTCATTGATAGTGTTATTTAGCTCAACTGTGTCCTGATTTTCTGCTCAGTTGCTCCATCCATTACCAGAGGAGAAGTGTTGATGCTGGCAGCTGTAATGATGGATTTGTCAATTTCTCCTCGCAGGCCCATCAGTTCATGTCTTGTGGGTTCTAATGCTCTGTTCTTGGGTACATACATGATTTGTATTGTTATTCTTTCTCAGAGAACTGGCTCTTTCTATTATTCTTAAAAGTTTGTCGTTGTCACTAATAATTTTTTTTTCTGAGAGTAAAATCTTTGGGGGAAATTAGGATGGAAAGCGTATTGTAATTAGTGCTAACATAGGATGCATTTCCTCATTCTTTTACTTTTAAACTCAAGGTTTTATAGAGTTGGATCATTTATGAAATCAGTCCAATGCTGTATTTTAGTTGGTTGATTGGTATTATTAAATCGTTTACATTTAACATGTTCATTTACATAGTTGGATTGATATGGAACATGCTGGCAATTTTTCCATTTATTGTATTGTTTTTGTGCCCCCTACCATCTTTTCTCTTTTTTTTTTTTTTTGAGCACTTTACACCATCCTTTGAGCATATCAATTATGCCTCTCATAATGTTTTAGCAATTCTACAAGAGCTGGTAATATGCATTTTAAACTAATTCAAGTTCAGCTTCAAAGAATATGATTCCAATTCATGTGCGGTGCAGGAACCTGATAGCAGAATTTGCTAATTTCTCCTTTCCACTTCCTATGACATTGTCATTTATTTTATTTTTCATATGCTGCAATAATCTTATATGTTCTTATAATTATTTTAAACCAATTTATTTTAGACAAGTTATGAGAAAAACATAAGATTTTACTTTTACTTATTTATTTTTGATACTTTTGCACGTGTACATGCAAGTTTCTTTGTTTGCTAATCATTTTCCTTCTTAATGAAAAGCTTTCAAATCTGTGAGGGGCAACAAGTCCCTCACTGTCGCTTATCTGAGAAAGTGTTTATTTCTTTTTCATTTTTAAATGATAATTTCTCTGGATATAGACATGAAGGTTGGTGTAGTTTGGGTTTTTTTTTTCCTTTCAAACTTTAAATATTTCATTCTACCTGCGTGGTTTCTTACAAAACGTCTACTGTACCTCCAACTCTCGTTCTTGTATAGGCCAGCCTGAAACCTTCTAAAGCTTCCCCCCTGCTTCCTTGGAGCATGAATACTATGAACCTAGGAACAAAGCTGGAGTCATCACTTCTCTTAGTTCCTAGACCTAACATTTAGGAAAATTAAGTCATTATTACTGCAAACATTCATTCTTTTTTTTTTTTAAATTTTATTTCTTTCCGTATGTGTATGAATGTACTGTCTGCATGCAAGTCTGTGCACCCGTGACGTGCAATGCCGCAGAGGTCAGAAGAGGGCGTCGGACTCCCCTGGAACTGGAGTTCTCCTGGAATTGGAGTTTCAGACGGCTCTCGGCCGCCAAGTGGGTGCTGGGGCTCGAACCCGGGTCCTCTGCAAGAGCGGTCGGCGCTCTTAACCGCTAGGCCATCGCTCCAGCCCCAAACATTCATTCTTTAATCTTCCTTTCTTCTCCTCCTGACAGTCCAATTACATGTATGTTCTGCCGTTTTGAGACTGTGCCACAGCTCCCTCGTGATTCCTTTGGGGCTATCCACTTAGGACCTTTGATCTTTGACTTTCAGGTCAGGATTTCTACCGTTACTGCCAAGCTTACTAACCAGTCTTCCAGGGAGACTGTCAGAGGTGTTTCTCATTTTCCCATACTGGGATTTCCAGCGCTTCTTTTTCACTTCTCCGTAGGTAATGTCTCTCTTTACTTAGATTGTCCATCTTTTTGTGCACATTGTCCACTTTTGCAGTTGGAGCCCTTCACAACAAACCACAGTTATTTGAAGTTATTTTGGGGGCAATTCAAATTCTGTTTCAGGCCTAAGTACGGTTCTGATCCTTGCTTATTCTTCTGTGCCTTTTCTTGCCTTGACTTGTTAAATGTTTTTGGTAAAAGTTACAGATGATGTCTTGGATACAAGATCCCAGGGTCACGCTGTTCAGTGTGAGTTTTACATTAATCTGGCTGGAACCAGATGTCTGCCGTAGATGGTGGTGTCGAGCTTTCGAGTTCTTTTCCTCGGCTTTCTCTCCCCTGCTGTCTCAACGCTTTCCTAAGGACCTCTCCAGGTACAGTATCTGAAGGCTGCAGTTCTGAGAGCTGTGACCTCCATCATCATATAGGAGCCCTGTCAGGGTGGCTAGAGGAAGGAAGGACCTCCCCTTTGGGGTGGTAAAGAAAGTCTAGAGAGGATCTGAGTAGAGAAATGTACTTTCCCCAAGAGGGTTACAATTCTGGGAAAGCTTTCCCTTAAAGGCCCATGCTGAAAAGCCAACTCAGGAAGCCGATTCCCTTCCTCTTTCCAGAATCAGCAAAGGATCTTTCCTAGCTTTTCTGTGAACATTTGGTGTTCCTAGACGTTAAATACATGTCAGTGCAAAACCCCATCTAAGTCAGCTGTGTTCAAGAATTCCTCAGTCCACAGCTAGTCAGTACACAGCCCCCTCCTGCAAGTGCTTCCTACAGGTTCTCCAAGTTCCAGACACTTCTAGTGCAGGAAAGTAAATCTTAGCTATTCACCTTTTTCCAAGACTATTTGTGTGTGTGTGTGTGTGTGTGTGTGTGTGTGTGTGTGTGTGCATGCAAGAAGGGAGTGCTCTATTTTGTTGATGAATCTAAGAAAGACACCTAATTTTGCTTGCATGTCCTTTTCTTATAAGGATAGAAGCAGTAACTTCTAAGCTCTTTATATATGGCAGGCTTTCTCACACTGTTTTTTAGTCATATTTTTCCTTCGTTTATTTTGTAGGAGTCAGGGATAGGGAGTGTGGGCATGCAACAATGCATGCGTAGAGGTCAAAGGACAACATGTGGGAACTGATTCTCTTCTGCTGCATGGGTACTGAGGATCAAACTCAGGCTGTCAGGCTTGGCAGCAAATGCCTTTACCCACTGAGTCATCTTGCCAGCCCTACATTTTTTTCTTTATGCTTTGTGTTTATAGAGACACAAATATCTGCCTGGAGCAGTATCAAGAGCTCTTCACCAGTTAAGCAGAGTACCACACACTTTGAAAGACAAAAAGTCATTCTCATATTCAATAAATACAACTGTGGTTTCTGCCTCACGGATTTTATATTCTAAGAAAAAGGATACAGAAAAAAAAAAGAGTAATCTCAACCTTTAAGAAGCTCATCAAGGGGCTGGAGAGATAGCTTAGCAGTAAATAGCACTGTCTGCTCTTGCAGAGGACCCAGGCTCAGTTCCCACATGGTGGCAAACAACTGTCCTTAACTCAGATTCCAGGGGATCCGACAGTCTCTCCTGACCTCCATGAGTACTGTGTGGCATGGGTGCACCTACCTGCCAGCAGGCAATACACCGAAGCACATAAAATAAAAATAATAATAACATATTTGAAAAGCTCATCAAAATGCAATAATGTTAAAGAGAAATGTATTTGAGCACTCTGTAGTAAGGCACTTTACCAGAAGGAGCAGTGTGGCTCTGAATGTCCCAGGACTTGGGCAGAAGTCAGGAAGAAGGTCGCAAGGCCATGCCACTTTGATAGCCCACAGCCATGACAAAGACTTGGACACGGGAGTGCGAATAATGTGTCCCAACACAGCCAATTAAGGTGCAGTTTAGCTGTCATTGCAGAACAGTGGGAGGGGACAGTGGGGACATGAGGCAGTGCCAGAATTAGAACCTCTCTGTCCAATGAGAACCCTGAGGAACTCATTGGGAAAACAGGAGGCAGTGGGAGGGTGGTGGAAGTTCTGAACTTGGATTCACGAGTCTATCTGGCCTTTCCAGTCCTGGTCCCCGTGGCTTGGAGTCTGTGTTCTCATCGTTATTAAGAAAATATTGAATTGCAGAGTCATCTTACCACTTAAACACCCTGCAGTTCTCTGCCGAAACTTCTACATCACTCTAAATAGGTAGGAATCATCTCTGCTTGAGTCCTCTGAACAGAAATCTCCCTATACTTTGAGGCAGCCAGTTCAGCAGAATATAGTGCTTTGGGTCATAGTGAGCTGAAATGTGGCTTTCCATAATTCATTCCATTTAAAGTTCACAATTTTAGAATAGCTCTGCTCAGAAGTTGAAATGATGAAAATTTTCTATATCTTTACTGTCCAATTTAATATCCCGTAGCCAGAGTTGGCCATTCATCACTTGAAAAATCCTTTCTATGAGTAGAGAACTGAAGTATTTAGTTAATTGTCCCTTAACTAGCCAAATGTGGCCAGTGATGCAGCCAGCAACAATGGCACAGGACTGTCTGGCTGTAAAACAACCCAAAGTAAACGTATCCTCCCACATAGCACCTCCTCAGATACACAGCACCTGTCACTGGCCTGTCCTCCCAGCATCGCTTTCTCACTGGTGATCACAGCACACTCTAACCATTGCTCCCATGCATCCTCTGCGGCCTCCACGTTGTTTCTGACAGCTTCATTCGCTCACTCAGCTGAAGTCTACACATGGATTCCAGAAACCATGAGGCTCCTGAACTTTTACACAAATTTACTGAACACATATGCAATTTTAAAGTGAAAGCTTTCAAGGCTGCCTTCAGATTCTTAAAAGAATTACTGACCTCCCAAATGGAGGCTGGGGAGGAGGGAAGAGAAGATAAAAGAAAATGGGGCATGGATGTATTAAAGTTAGCTCTGAATATCACATAACAAATGAGAGGCTGAGATGAAAGCAGACCTCAGAACCCTTGTCTCATCTCTGTTTCAGTATCACCTACACATTTTCACACAGAAGTTGCTTCAATTTTTATCCCAAACATAGCCATCATTCTTTTTCTATAAGCACAGTAATATACTTTTGCATGTTGTACATATCATGCAGTTATATTTTCCAGTATAATCATGGTTGAAAATTATTTATATATGTGTATGTTTGTATGTATGTATAAAGCATTACTCAACACCAAAAATAAAGATATACAATATAGGTTATTCAAAGGAAGCAGGTTGAGGTTTATTCTGTCCCCCCCTATTTTTTTTTCTCCTTTGACAACTCAATATAAAAAAAAAAAAAAAAGGAGGAAAATGCACTTCAAAACACTCTTCTACTGTTAGAGCCATTTATAATTCCCCTGGTTCTGATCCTGCAGTCTCCACATAGAAGGGCATATTCTGAAAAGAATACAGAATGAATTCATCTCACTAAATCAAAGGATGTATGGGCTGTCAAGTAGTCTGACCTGTATTGGCCTAAATCAAAACATCTCAGCATGGCCAGTGCCACTTTATTCAATCTTTAAAGAACTTCAGAAAGGAAAACTCTATTGCCTTAAATGGCAATTCATTTCCAATGCCATGCAACAAAAGATCAGGTATAACTCAACATGAAAGCAAATTTGCAGGTACTATATTGCCTTTTCCAAGTGTACACACATCAAGTAAAAGCTGTTTGATAGTTAGGGCTCCTCTTAATATACAGTAACCTAATTCAAGTATTAAAACTTCAAAAAGGAAGACCATTTGGCATATTAAATATTCAGTTCTTGAGATTGTCTAAATTCTGTTCCATCCTTTTCTTTCTTGTCCAATTCTGTTCCATCCTTTTCTTTCTCTCTTCTAACAGTAAACATTGTTATTCCAATGGCAACATAAAAATTCTGTAAACAAAGTGTTCCATCTTTACATTAATTATCACAAGCCCACAAAATTACTTTTTATAGCAATTAACTGGAGGACAAAGCATGCAATTTTTATTCTATCTCCTTGCAATTAAGTATTTCTGGATGAAATGCAAAACATTTCTTTCTGGCTCCCCATGTCTAAAGAAAGAAACTACCATGCCACATGCCACAGAAACAAAAGTCACTCTAAGTCACCTTCCCATCATGAATAGTAAATAGAACCTGTCCAGAGTTGGTTCCTGAGAAGTCAGTTATATTGTCATAGTGTCCTCAAGTCAGCTATCTATGCACCTACTAAAGACCACCACAGAACCTGCCCCTTCTCAGCACCTACTCCACTGCCTCCCTGGTACACCACCCCATCACCCACCGCCAATCACTACAACACCCACTGCCTCATCCCATTCCAATCCTGGCTTCTTCTTTTCTCAAACCAACAGCCACAGGAATACTTTCACATTAGCATAACTCAGCACCTTAACATAGCTCAAATGATTCCAAGCTCACACAAAGGAAAAGCTCACATATCTACATTGCCAGAATTCTGTCTCATTTTTTCAGGCTAATGTCACCTTCTCCCTGAGAGATGCATTTAGAGGCTCAAGTCCGACTCCTAAGCTCATGCCTGATCAACATTTTGCCTGCTGTATGTTGCTTCTTAATTCTTATCAATACCTAAAATGCTACAGATTTTATTTGTTAACTTGTTTGTTATATATCTTGCCCAAACAAGAATGTAAGGTTCTTGAAGATAGGGACTTGAACATCTAGAACACCATGCATTATTCAGCAAGTATTTGGTGTATAAATTTAATGAATAGAAGTCCATATAAAAAGTGAAGTGAAGCCGGGCATGGTGGCACACGCCTTTAATCCTAGCACTTGGGAGGCAGAGGCAGGTGGATCTTTGTGAGTTCAAGGCCAGCCTGGTCTACAGAGCGAGTTCCAGGACAGCTGGGGCTACAGGGAGACCATGTCTCGAAAAGACAAAACAAAAACAAGAAGAAGTAACATGAACATGGCTGTGCATGTATCTCTGCAGTAATATGAGCCTTATGGGTACATACCCAGGTATGACTGGGTCAGGTGGTAGGCTCATTTTGAGTTTTTTAAAGGTTCTCCATACTGCTTTCCATAGTGGTTGTACAAGTTTACATTCCCACCAGCAGTGGATGATTGTTCCCCTTTCCCCACAACCTCTCCAGCATTTGGTAAAGTTTGTTTTCTTGATCCTAGCAAGTCTTATGGAAGGGAGATGATATCTTAAAGTGGATTTAATTTGCATTTCCATAATTATTAACCATTGAGCACTTTTTTAAAGATATTTCTCATCCATCTTAATATCCTCACTTGTGAAGTCTCTGTTCAGCTCTTTACTCCATTTTTTGAGTAAGTCATTTGTTTTCTTACGTCTTTGTTTTTTGAGTAGTTTATATATTCTGGAAGTTAATGCTCTGTCAGATATATCAGTGGGGAAGGTTTTCTCCCACTCTGTGACTTTTCTCTTCACTTCACTGATGGTTTCTTTCCCTGTACGGAAGCTTTGATGCTCTCTTTATGATAGTGAAGAGCTGGAACCAACCCAAATGCTTGTGAACCAACTAGTGGATAGAGAAAATTTGCTACATCTACATAATGGATTTCCATGCAGCGGTAAAGAAAGATGACATCATGAAATGTGCAGGTAAATGGATGGAACTAGAAGATATTTTGCTAAATGAAGTAACACAATCCCAGAAAAACAAATGATGGATGGTATCCCTGATTTTTGGATGCTAGCACAATGTACTTAGTTGTAAGCCAAACTGAGCAACGTTAATGTTATATTCCTCTTTTTCTGAAAGCAACTGTGCTCATATAATGTGAATCCTTTAACAGGCTCTAGAATTAACCTACCACTTATTTTCAGATTTTGTAATGTTGGTATATGGGTGGAGGATATGTAGGCATATTTTAGAGTAATATAAATTTAAAAGGGAAAAATGTGAATCTTGAAATATGATTTGGAAATAACATTTCATGTTATTATTAAATAAATAACATTTAAGATAGCATAATTTTAGTATAGGTTATATATACATACATATATATATATATATATATATANGTTTCTATCATTGGTTTCTCTACACATTTTTCCTTAGGATAAATGCTTGGAAGTGTGGCTGCTGGTAACAGAGGCATAGGCAGATTAAGTGCCTCCTAAGGATTCAGCTTCAGACTTCATCACTTGCTCTTCCAAGACAAAAGAGAAAGCCTTCAAATGTATTTAATGACCATATGCCTTTGTAAAATTTATAAAAATAAGATCTCCAACTGTATCCACTGTGACTGCTGTTCCCATGCGCACCAAAGTTCCTTTCGTCAAGATTCCCCTGACACTGAGGGACAATGAAGTAGTCATGGCATGGTGGGACAACCTAAGATGGGGGTTATCTTTTATTTTGATTAATGCCTCATCTACTGGCTTTGGGTCCATTTTCAGGGATAATTGTGAATAGCTGTTCCAGAGTAGAAATATCTAGGCAAATTTCTTCTGTCCATGATTATAATCCACCTGCTGGATCAACAGTTGTTTCACAGTGAAAATGCCTCTCCCCAACCCTGGCACAGGAAATACGTGGGTAGTGGAGGAGAAACAATATTTTATTTTTTTTATTTTATTTATTTTTTATGTGTACGAATGCACTGTCTGCATGTAGGTTTGTGCACCTGTGTCATGCAATGCCGCGGAGGTCAGAAGAGGGCGTCAGATTCCCCTGGAACTGGAGTTCTCCTGGAATTGGAGTTACAGATGGTTCTCAGCCGCCATGTGGGTGCTGGGGATCGAACCCAGGTCCTCTGCAAGAGCAGTCGGTGCTCTTAACCACTAGGCTATCTCTCCAGCCCCGAGAAACAATATTTTAAATGCACAGAGCTAGGAGCAAGTCTGTAAAAGTAGAAAATTCTTACAATCAACAGGTATCTAGAATTGTAAACAGAGGGTTAAATTCTGATCAGTGGATAAACTAAAAAGAAGCTCCACCCTGTCAGGAATATATTTAACAGCACAGTTCACACAACTAGAAATACAACAGATCTCAGGGCTGTAGAGATGGCCTAGCGGTTAAGAGCGCTGACTCCTCTTGCAGAGGACCCAGGTTTGATCCCCAGCACCCACATGGTGGCAGAGAACCGTCTTTAACTCCAGTTCCAAGGGAGTCCGACACCCTCTTCTGACCTCCTCAGCATTGCACGGCATGGGTGCACAAACCTACATGCTGACAGTACATTCATACACATAAAATTAAAAAAAAAAGAAATGCAACAGATCTTTAGCAAATATGAGTACATATCAATGTTCAAGTCCTATGGTACATTAGCTATTATCACTAGAAGGAGGAGGTGAGAAATGCTGGTAGAGTGCTTGCCTAGCATGCAAGAAGCCCTGGCTTCAATGCCCAGCACTGGCAGTGCAAACCTGTAATACTAGCACTTGGGAAGTGGAAGCAAAAAGATGAGAAGTCAAGGTCATCCTCTGCTACACAGAGTTAGTTAGATGCCAGCCTGGGTTGCAGAAGACTCTGTCTCAGAAGATGGAGAGACATAAACCCAGAGCTGAGCTGGAGCTCTGGTCCCTCTCATGAGTCTGAAGCTGTGATCCCAGGACTCTTGTGAGCTATAGCTGCAGTGTCAACCTCCACCCCTCACCCTGTCATATGAAGAGGCAATCAAATGGTAACCAAGTTAACTTTAAAAACACAGTACTACACAGGAACATCACAAAGTCATTTACTAAAACTGCCCATAAATCTAATGCATACATTCTGTAAAAATGCAGATCAGAAATTACACCAATGACCCAAGAGACACCATCAAGATTTGGACCAGAAGACTCACAGTGGAGGTGACAAGAAACTACAAACAGGATTTGGTCTTTTGTAATCAAAAGGCATATGTGAATGATCGATCTGAGGCAGTCAGAGCACAGCTGTTGAGAACCCTGCCCTGGAGTCAGACTGACTTAAGCTTGCCACTTAGTGATGAATTTTGTGACGAGTGTGCTATTCATCAACTTGAAAAGAAATGGGTTTTTTTCCTCAAACTATTTACTTTCACATTTAATTTTTCACTCATAATTTTGGAATTATTTTAAGAGAGCCTCCCCTCTCTTGACTGCATAGGTTTAGAGTCCACTGGTCCTATAGCTGCCTGGGGTTGTAAAGTAGGTGTGCTTTGAATCCTGAAAACAGCTTCTTGAGTTCCCAGTTGGCATCCCTTGTTCTCATCAAGCTTCATCAACACTAGCGAATAGCATCTACTCTTGCCTGGACAGTCTGAGAGATGAGATTGTGAACTGTGAGTTTTGATTACTAGTGATTCTGCACATATTTTCACGTATCACTGGCCAACTTTATATATTCCTTGTACACAGTCTGTCTCAGTCCTTTGGGAGTTTTCTAACAGGAAGCTGGTGTTTATCATGTGAGTGGCTCACAAATACATGCACAAAGTGTTAAATACTACACAGAAACATCAGTAATCAGTGACTAAAAATCGTATGGACATACAGACACAAACCACACATTCTGCTCAACAGAGACAGAGGCTATTCCAATGTTCCAAGAGCAATGCCCCTGAGGCCTGGCCAGGACATTCTCACTCAGTGTTGCTCTGTGTATAGACACAACTTCTTTTACACATGTATTTTCACCTAAGCATTTTATCTTCAAATGACTTGGTTCTCAAACTACCAAGTAAGTTCCTGATGGGAAGAAAATATGATCTACCATACCTTATATATCTCTCAATAGCACTGAGCCAAAATATTTTTAAAAAGGTGAAATTTAAGACAAAGGTAAATCTACCATCATGAATTCAGCAGTCTAAGTCCATTCAATCAACTGGAGTTCTATACAGATAGCCAATAGGAAGTGTGATGTACCTGGCCAAAAGGGCGTTTCAGCATCTTGCTTTTGATTGAATATTTAGACACTGTCTTCTAATGTCATTGCCCCACCCATCACCACACCCACTCTTTCTGGACTCTCCTCTGCCACCTCCACCCATTGCCACGCCCTCTCTTTCTGGACTGTCCTCTGCCACCTCCACCCGTCACCACGCCCTCTCTTTCTGGACTCTCCTCTGCCACCTCCACCCGTCACCACGCCCTCTCTTTCTGGACTCTCCTCTGCCACCTCCACCCGTCACCACGCCCACTCTTTCTGGACTCTCCTCTGCCACCTCCACCCATCGCCACGCCCTCTCTTTCTGGACTCTCCTCCATACTTGCTTATGCTTTTTCTTTGGCCTAGTCTTCAGATTTCTAAAACTTACAAGTATAAACATCCAAGTTTATGAACTGCCAAGTGAATGAGCAATTTGAGAAACAAGTTCTATGTTCTAAATGGAATATAAATTACAGCTAATCTTGGCCCCACAAAGGCTTTTGAATGCTATTATATAACTGAAAATATAATTTTAGAAACAGATGTAGGTTGTTAATTACAAGGAACATCAATGGAAGGTCCCAGAGACATATTCATCAATTTGGTGCAATTATTTTAAAAGGGGTGTGTGTGTGTGTGTGTGTGTGTGTGTGTGTGGTGTGTATATACATATGAATGCATGCATAAGTCTGAGCATATACTTCTAACTTTCCTCAGTTACTTTCCATATTATATATGGAGACAGGATCTTTTACTTGAACCCAAAGCTCACAGAGGCACCAACTCAAGCTGGCTAGCTTGTTTTGGCAATCCTTCCTCTCTGCTCCCCAAGCACTGGGATTAAAGGCAGGTCACCACACCGGGGATCAGAACTCTGGTCCTCACATGTAAGCAGGGAGTGCTTTACCCGCTGGGCCTACTCCACAGCCCACCTCCTCTGGTTTTAAGTACATGATCTGAGATGGCCAAGCACTCTTCCTGGCTCTCAACCTCCATCCTGCAGGTCTCCCTACGTCTGATCTTCCTCAGATGGCCCACATGTTTCTAAAGAAGAAATGCTCCTGCATGGGTGATGGTACCTAGTGTGCACACCTCGGCACTCCTTTCAAACTCAGGCCAGCTGTTTTCTACCTCCTCCCCACCAAACACTAATCATTACTACTAGACTATAATCAAAAAGAAAAGTATTAGCTTCTAAGCTAAGATGAAATGTAAACAAAAATAACTGAAGGAAAAAAAGTCTTAAAATATTGCATTCCCACCAGATTGTTCATTTTTCTCTTGTGCAATGACATTTTCACGTTTTTTTACTTGATCTGACTTCTAACCAAGTTCATTCTTAAATTACAGGCAGCTAAGCTTTTTGAAAATTTTATCTTCAGCTTTCAGCATCCATGGGAACAAACAGCGGAGTGGTAGACCGTGACACAGTCCAGCTCAAGCCTGCAGTGAGTGAAAGCCAAGCTTTCTGCCGTCAGAAGCATCGTGGCTCTCTGAGTGAAGTCTGCAGCTTCTCACAGTCTGGGCTTCTCCCCAGGTTAGACGCTGTACTAAGCCCTGTAGGACCCCATGTGTGAATCCTCCCAAGAGACCAAATGGAAAATGCATGGCTTTCCTTGAATGACAGTATATGATTCCCTGTGACTCCACTAGAGGATTCACACAACATCCACAAGCCACGAAACTTTAACTGACAGCAAAAAAGCAAAGCAAATGAAGAGGCCACTTGGTATTTTGCAGGAACCATCACCTCTAGATAACTCTGAAATTGCCTTTGCTCTTGAATTCATTCATGGACCCAGGGGTAAAAGGGTCTCAGAAGTCTGTCCGTATGTAGCCAGCACTACAAAGTTGTCAAAGCTCTGCAGTTCCTGCTTCCATTCGCTCATCAAAACACCTAGCGCCTCCTAGAGCTTCAAGCCTCAATTTTAAGATAGAGTGTTATGATGAGCTGTTTTAATAAATAAATAAATAAATAAATAAATAATATAGCTGTACCTATAATGTGAATAAAACCTTATTTGGAAATAGGGTCTTTACAGTAATCAAATTAAGGCTGGTATGCTTATGAGACAAAAATGCTACAGGAAAATTTAGACATGCTAGAAGATTGGCACTGGATAACTAGGGGAGAGACTAGAGTGCTGCAAGCCACTGATACAGGGATGGGCGAGCAATACCAGCTAGGGAGAGGCAAGAGATTATGCTACCCAGAGTCTCAGAGGGAGGACGGGCCTGAGGCACCTTGATTCACTTGGGGCATCTGGCCTCTGGAAGTGTAGAGGAAGAAACTTGCATAGACTTACACCACCCAGTTTTTCCAGCTTCGCTGTGACAGCCGCCGAAAACAGATGCACACCATGGTAACTATAGGGTTCAGCACCAACCAGGCTTCCATGATACTCTTTATTTCACAGGACTCCAGACTACAAGATCATAAGAATCTAATCTGGTTACAGTTCACTAAACCTGGACAACACTCTGGTTATCCATGAAAGGATGAGGTACTATAAGCAGTTGATCAATTTACCTTTAAAAAATGTTCTATACTTCACTCCTAGCTAAATGTAAGAGACTAGCTAGTTAACTGGACATGGTGGTCCACTCCTTTAATCCCAGCACTCGGGAGGCAGAGGCAGGTGGATCTCTGTGAGTTCAAGGCCAGCCTGGTCTACATAGTATATTCCAGGACCCCTGGGACTACAGGGGGACCCTGTCTCAAAAAGACAAAAAAAGAGACTAGCTAGCACCTTGGGAATTTGTCACATTTAAAACAACTATAAGAGCTAAAATATACTGAGTTTTTCCCATGCGCCAGGTTCCTCTCCAAGGAGTCATATATGTCACCTCATTTAATTCTTACAACCGTGAAACAGTATTAGTGTCCTTATTCTATAAATGCAGAAACAAAACAAGAAGATGCTTATATGCCCAAGGATAACAGCAGGCAGTCTCAATCCAGACCCAGTTTCTTCACTGCCGTGCAATAGTATATCTGTGACAAAGTCACAATGTTTGACTCTCCAGCTGCTCCCTAAAAGGCCTTCTACACCAACCAAATGATAGGGAACAGCACTGTCAACCAAGCACTTGAGCAGAAAAGTCAATGTCACCAAGCCCTCTTTTCAAATGCTTAATTGTCTAAGTCTATTCAGGAGCTAAGCATGCTGTAGAGGAACTGGAATCGCTCATGCTTCAAGAGCTCATAGTGATCCCTTCCTCTCTAATTTAGTGTTTCATACAATCCTTATCAGAAACTAACTTCTATTTGAATTGTGACTGTTCATGTGATTACTTCCTTGATGTCCCAACTACATTTTAAATGTCATTCCCCCATAGGAACTTCTTCAGTGTCTTGCATAAAACAGATGTTCCAAACATATTTATTGAGTGAAAACTGGATAGATATATAATGACTATATATATTAAACCAGTGGTTTCTACTGTAAAAATAAGTTTAACTCTAGAGATAGTAAGTCCACCCAAAGGTGTGTGTATAAAGGAATTTCATCTAAAATATTCAGTTCATACCTATTATAAAAACTGTAATTTAAGCTGGGCGTGGTGGCACATGCCTTTAATCCTAGCACTTAGGAGGCAGAGGCAAGCGGATCTCTGTGAGTTCAAGACCATCCTGGTCTACAGAGTGAGTTCCAGACCAGCTGGGGCTATAGGGAGACCCTGTCTCAAGACAAAATAATAATAATAATAATTTAGACTTAAGATTTAAAAGCAGAAATTTTCAGATAGGTGTTTTATTCAAGACTAAGCACTCTGCTGTCTCTTATTCTCTGCTTGTAGACCAGTTGTCAGTCTCTGTGTTAATCACCATCCACTACATGAGGAGACTTCTCTGGAAGGACTTGAGAGATACATTAATCTCTATGTAAAACAATAAGACATTAGGAGTTGTTTTAATATTATGACCATGTATGGAAGAGAGGTCTGAAAAATTGATTGTAAGAGCCAGAGGCGGCGGATGACCACAAGGAGACAAGACGGCTGGGCAGTTACGCGTAAGAGCTCACGGCAGTGGCGACACAAGCACAAGATCCATGAAAGTTCAAGCCAGACAAAAACCCCAGCACAGATAAGCCTTAAAAATATATATGATAGAGAGATGAAATCAGGGGGAGGGTGCTAAGGTGGGGTGCAGATAAGGGAGAGGGGCAAAAAAGGAGCAAAAAATATTGCAGGAAGTTCTCAAAAATTAAAAAGAAAAATATCATGAGGAAAAAGAAGCAGATTTTTGTTTAAATGTTGCTTTGTAGCAAGGTCCCAACATGACTTTATGTCATCCAAAACAGATCCAGAATACAAAGCCACTACTTAAAAGAGAAACAGAAACAAGAGTTTTTGAAAGCTAACAGAAACCCATACTGCTATGGCAACAGAGGTATTCTAACAGTACAGTTGCAGAAGACGGCCCTGCTATGCACGGGTTCTTGGGATTTGCCTAGAAGATGGTAACTGATAAAGAACCAACTGTCTAGATGCTAGGCTTCTTCTACACTGAGTCTCAGAAGTCGAAAATCTGGGCTGCAATGCGTGTGCTAAGGAAAATTGCTGTTGTTTCCTTGGGAAAACGACTCTACTGCAGCTCCACTATACTAACAGAAGAGCTGCAGCCAACTCAGAACCAACAAAGCACACTTTTATGTTACACGTTCCCATGTATTTCAGACAATGACTTTACGACTTGGTTGAGGAAGCAGAAGATCAAAGATGTTACTGAACTCATTGACTAGGTGACACATCTAATGCTCAACTTCAGATTCTACCATTGGCACACTTCATGCTTTTCATTTATTCTCTCTGACAGCAATGGCTAACGTCATACATACTAGCCATCATCCTTTTGCTCAGGATCTGGTGAAATAGTAACATATTTACTAAAATTATTTATCCTCATACTGGTGTGGTGGAAAACTTTTAAGATGGCTCCCAGAGATCCTCACTTCTGGGTGTCCGTGGCTTATACAGCCCCTTGCACTAAGCATTGGCATGTATGAACAACAGAATCTTAGGAAAGTATTCTGTTATCACTTTTAAAAATAAGATGTAAAGAAGACTCTGAAGCATTATGTGGTGGCCTAACCCTGTAATCCCAGCACTTGGGAGACTGAGACAGGAGAATGACTACAAATTTGAGGCTAGCCTAGGCTACAGTGCATTACCCAGTCTGAAATACTCCCTGCAAAACAATATTAAAAAATTAAAAGACTGGCTTAAATTTCTCTCTGCCATCTTTTACTCTTTCTCCCTCTGAGATAAGCTAAGCATGATGCTATTGCCTGTCCTATAGAGAGGCCCTCAATGAAAAGGAACAGAACAGTGGTAAGCCAAATGTCCATCAACCCGAGTAGAACTGAATCCTACAACCATGGATTCTACTTCTTCAACTCTTCAAGTGAAATTGTGGTTCAAATGCTATATCTACCTTGGTTTCCCTTTCTAAGAGGCCTGGGGACAGAGGCACCAGCTAAGCTGGCACTGGGTTACTGACACACAAGAATTTGAAACACGGCATGTTGGGTTTTACATTAGGGTAAGCTGCTGCAGAGCAATAGACAAAAAAGCCATACGACTTATAAGAGGTGAATGTCCAACGAACAGGACAGTGACTTAGAAGAGGTGAATGTCCAGTGAACAGGACAATGACTTATAAGAGGTGAATGTCCAGTGAACAGGACAACTGGAAGAGATAACTGTTTCCTTTATTTAAAGGGAATTTAAGGGCTGGAGAGATGGCCTAGCGGTTAAGAGCACCGACCGCTCTTACAGAGGACCCGGGTTCGATCCCCAGCACCCACATGGCGGCCAAGAACCGTCTGAAACTCCAATTCCAGGAGAACTCCAGTTCCAGGGGAATCCGAGACCCTCTTCTGACCTCCGCGGCATTGCACGACACGGGTGCACGGACTTGCATGCAGACAGTACATTCATACACATGTGGAAATAAATAAAATTATTAAAAAAAAATTTTTAAATAATCTTTTGTGAACTGTTGGCACACTCCCTGCTCCCCTCTAGAATGTAGAAGTCAAGCCTGAAGTCAGAGCTGTCACCTTGTAATCACAAGCAGAGCACAGACCTTCTAAAACTGGAGTCCCCTGTGGCCTTCCTCACAGCACTTCACTGCCTTCCTCTTGGTACTATGCTACAGAATAAAAAGGCCTTTGAGCCCTATTGTTTAGAGCCAAATGCAATTTAAGTTACTCCCTTTCCACCTTTGTTTGAAGCATTGAAGTATCAGATTTCTCTAAAAGGTAACTAACATCCTTCCTACTCAAAGAAAGATATGAAGTGTTTTGTCCTTCTAAAATGCAATACGAATATAAAGCTTTACCACTGTGTTTGTCTTATGAACTTACAACATTAACGTGTAATGACAAGACCAAGTCCAACATTACTGACAATGAATGGATCCTCAAGCAGCACTTTTAATAAGCAACTCTCTAACAAAAAAGACAAATACTATGTTTTTCTCTCTCACATACAGTATCTAAGTTTAATATTATATATGGGTCTCTGTATATAAATATGCATATTTATATGTATATAGAAGCTTAGGAGAGGAGGATAAAAGAGGAAAAGATCTTAAGGGAGAAAGAAAAGGGGTGACAAGATACATGTGACATGAAAGCAGAAGACAGACTCTCAAGAGGAAGAGAAGGAACCTGAGAGGTGAGGGGGACAAGAGGGCAGATTTTGGAGGGAAAGAAAAATGAGAATAAAGTATGACACGTGGATGAAAATGCTATCAGAAAACCCATTATTTTGTATACTAAACACTTAATTTTAAAAACTAAACACATAGAGGAGGAATTAGCTCAGGTGATAAAATGCTTGCCAAGCAAACAAGAGAACCTGTGGACATGGTAGCCCACTTGAGATCCCATTACTTGGGAGAAAAAGGCAGGCTACGCAGCTCGAAGGAGAAATAACATCTACAGTTGTCCTCTGGATTCCACGTGTGTACTCTTGCACACATGAACATACACACAATACGTACACACAAAAAATAAGGTACATCATTTAGATGCAATTGTTTCATTAAATTTTATTAGTTAACTTATCTATACAATGATTATTTGTTTCTGGTGACTCACCAATCAAAGCAATATAAAGTTTTAAATATTTCCCTATGCTATATGTGAATCTAAAGGAGTTATGTCTGTGTTTTCAATTCACAAAATCTGAACACAAACCCACTAAATAGTAAGATGGATGCAATATCCACACTTCATAAACTGGGGGTGTCTCTATACCTCCAGGACATCCTGCAGGCATGTTTAAGAACTGTCATCCTTGGCGCTGTTATTGAGTGTGTGCTTACTGGTGTTGCCCAGGAAGCATCAGGGTGTCTGTTTTCCACAAGGATATATCTATTTTCAAATCAGACTCCAGGCAAGAAGCACCTCTTCCACCAAGGAGATTTAAAGCCTGTCTTCTATCTTCACAGCACACAGAAGACAGCAGTTATAGCAAAGACAACAGAGATGAGAATGTTCTGGTTAGAGATACATTATGTGACCACAGAAAGCAATTTTAAAAAAACTCAAGAAGTAAAGCCATACTTAGAAATCCAGAGACAAATCAAGCCTTTGCTCTCCACTTAAAAACTGAATTTCAGAAGCATAAGCAGAGCGGAAGACATAATTATAATCAGCCTACAACAAAACTCAGACATCCTCTCAGCTGCAAAAGTTCCAGGAAGATCAAATCTGGTCCAGAATTATTTTGATGTCCCCACGGGTGAAAGATTCTCAGCAGAGCATGTTACTGAAGAAGAGAAATCCGAGAGTTCATGGAAAAAAAAACAGTTATGGGCTGATTACTACAAGGCTTATCACATTCAGAAGAACATGTAGAAAGCTAAATAACCTTCTTTATTGGGTCCCATAATAAACCTTTGGTTGGCTTTCATAAAGCTTCAGGGTTCTGATACTGATAATAGTGTTTAATGTTCATTCAGTGCTTGCTTTGGGCCATGTATTGTTCTAGGATCTTTACATGTATTAAACCATTTCCTTCAAAGCTCTATGAGTTAAGGTGGTAATACTATCTCCCCTTTATGGATAATGAAAATAAGCAACTTGTCCATCAACTACAGGTGACAAAGCTATATAGAGTCTCACTCTTAACCACTCCACCAGGACTCATCCAGAAGCTATTGTCCAGTATCTAGAGTTCATGATCTCTATCTGGCTTGAAGCATCAAAATACTGTTTTTTTAGTGTGGAGAAACTAAATATATAGCTCTCTTATAAAAAGTACCCTGAAGGCTGGAAATATGGCTCAGTGGTTAAGAGCACTGGCTGCTCTTGCAGAGGACCCAGGTTCGATTCCCAGCATCCATGTGTCAGCTAAAAACCATCTGTAGCTCCAGTTCCAGAGAAATCCAACAACCTCTTCTGACTCAGAGGACACTGCACAACACAGTGCACCCACCCACATGCAGGTAAAGAAAGACACTCATACACACAAAAAATAAGAAAGTATTTTTTAAAGTAGATCGATAAGGCAGATAGATGTATGTCAAAGTATGCTAGCAATTCATTCGAGTTTTATTCAGCTATGAAATAAATAGACCCAAACTTGGTGGCTTAAAAGCAGAACTATTTTATTTGGCTCCTAGGTGAGTCTATAATCTGAACAAGGTTACTCTCTGCACCACATAGTCAGCTGGGGTGGCTGAGAAGCTGGGATGGATTAACTCTGTGTCTGAGGGCTAGAAGCATCTCAGAATCTCTTTGAGTTGATGGCAGCTGTCAGGTAGGACCTCAGCTGGGCAGCAGCCAGTACACCAACAGTATGCCTACACACAATTCAGGCTTGTTTCCAAGAGCAAGGATCCCAAAAGAATAAGGTACATGACAATTTTATGACTTAGCTTCAGGAGTCAAATGTATCACTTCCACCTCTTGGTCAAGGTGGTCATAAAGGTAACCCAGGTTCAAGGAGAGGAAAGACAGACCACAATCAATCGTTGATCGAAATGATGTCAGTGTTATAAGAAAAGCATTTGCATGGTATGAGATCTACTGCAACAGCCAACTCTGGAAAATATGATGTCATAACAAGTATCTTAGAGCTTTGTAATCCAAGTATAATAACAACATGAGAGAAATGATGTAAAAATACTATTATAATTAACTACCTTGCTAGTTATTTTAAAAATAAAATTTGCATGGTATAAAATTCCTTCTATCATAGGATCCAAAGACATTTTGATTTACAATGTCATTGTATCTGATTTAATTTTAACCTCCTGAGAACCAAATGTGAAGTTAAATCACCTTCCTAATGGGAATAGTTAGGGAAATAAGGACTGATATCATTAAAGATTAGATTTTCTATCACCATGTTAAAGGAGAAAAATGAGCAGAGTCACACAGGCTTTCAAAGATAAAATGTCATTTTCAGTAACACTGACTACCTCTGAGACATTTCATCTTGCCCTAAAAAAGCACCATAAATCAAAATCTTGTTTCACTTTGGCAAGATGGCATGTCATTTGTAGATCCTTTGTAGAGGACTCTAGAAACAACTCCATCCAAATAATCCCTGTGCCTCGAATCAATGGCCAGCAACAGTCGCTGGTTCTATTCTGATTACAAGTACTTAGAACCCTTTGTCTAAAATTCCCAGTTGTCTTTGTAAATGGGCTACCTGCATTTCATGACCACTTTAGTCTAGAGACATTGCTCCTCGGCTGAAATGCCCTTTCCCACACTGGCCTAAATCTCAAACATTATTTAACCCAACCCCAAATCTTGGTTTCCGTCCTCCTTGAATATATACCCAAAGGTCAAGCAATTGATACAGTTATGTTGGTAAATGGAATAATCTTCAAGACAAAACCCAGTGAAAGATGAAGATCCAGCCTCACTCTCTGACAAACACTCTTAGACCTCTGACTTCAAATCAGTGTACTCATGCTCTCTCTGTTTAAAACCCACCAGAGTAGAACACTAGCCTCCTTCCCAGCTGCAAAGCTGAAGTATGGAATTGGTTCTCCCCATTACAACTGTAAAGGATCATAGATATTTCTGCCTGAGAGAAAATTCTACCCACATCAGCATAATCAGTTCTAAAGTTCCTCCCCTGCTAAAAAGGGACATTACCTACAGCCTGGCCTTTTTAACAGCTTGTTAAAGTGGACTTTCATTAATAGGGTCCTAAGGCCCAGAGTAATCACCAAAGAACAGTACTAGCTTACCTCTCTGTCTCATGGGCCCAGTGAAAATTAGCTTGGAAGATGCCTGTCCATCCCGCAAAATCTTTCTTTTCTTTTTCTTAGAAAACATTGCTTGTCTATCCCCTTTCCTCTGCCAGTCCTGTTTCAAGAATGCCCGCTCAGTGTCACTGACATGCATAAGTTTCTGAAAGCCATGGATGAACTTCCTCTATGCCCTCCATCAGTGTAGACTGATTCTAGCCTAGGCTCTGTCGCTAAGTCACTTCCTATAGTCCAGTCATTTAACTCTCAGGACCTTATCTCCTCATTTATAAAACTAGAGGTTAGGAGCAGAAAAACCTCCTAATTTCTTCTATTCACAAATTCTTCAAACCAATAAGTAATTAAGAAATTACTCCAAATAGTAATCTTTCCTGATGGTAAAAAAAAAAATAATGGAGAAAGTCAGCTCTTTGTCATAACCTAAAAGTGTTACTGATTTCCTTGTAAATAAGTAAACATTTTAAGCACTCACTACATGCAGAGCAATGTGCCACTGCTCTGATGTTTCAGAATTTGAATTTTTTAATAATATCTACCCCAGGGGCTGGAGAGATGACCTAGCGGTTAAGAGCGCCGACCGCTCTTGCAGAGGACCCGGGTTCAATACCCAGCACCCACATGGCAGCTGAGAACCATCTTCAACTCCAGTTCCAGGGGAATCTGATACCCTCTTCTGACCTCTGCGGCATTGCATGACACGGGTGCACAAACCTATATGCAGACAGTACACTCATACACATAAAAAATGAATAAAATTAAAAAAAAAATCTGCCCCAATTTTGATAATGTTTGGGGAACTTTAGATTCTTAGTCTAGACTTTGATAGAGTATATGGTTTGTTCATGTGCCTAGTTGTTCAAGAGACAGTGAGTTGAGAGGCTAAGTGCTTCTTGATAGACTCTCAAGGAGGAGATCTGGCGTGCTTGCTTTATGGTGGAAGACGCCCCATTCACGAGATGGGCTAACACGGGTAACTCTATGAACAAGAATGGCAGATAGTGAAGTAGTAACCACAGTTATCATCTATACATATCTAGAAACTAAATGTCATCTTAACCACCACTTGTAAGTACTTGCTATGGACCACTTCAAAGTCCTGTCTTGACAACCAACTCCTAAGAAAGGCGTTAATTAGTCTCATAGAACAAATTAAAAGGGAAACAGGCTATAGGAGAACATGGGATTCACCATATTCTGGCTTTAAAACTGTCATTTCCAGGTGTCATAAGCAATTTCCAAGCATTTGTGTCTCTGAATGAATCTGAGATCTGTACAAAACTGCTGCAGCATCACGTGAATGCTTTTATTCACTGGAAATGTTCTTGTTCTTATTCAAGACAGACAGCTACAGCATAGTCCAGGAAGATTTCACTGCATGAATTCAGTGAGGTGTCTATGTTATTCACAAGTATCAAATATGGGAGCGGTCACAGTGAAGATCAGAGAGTCCTTGGGAGGGAAACATGGCTGTGCACATCTTCTTCCCCAAGCAATTAAAGGGGCGTCTGGACTGTTTGCCTCCAGGGTTTGGAGCAAGACCCATCTGTCTTTCCACTTACACAGTGGCCTGATGGCAAAATTATCTCCAGTTCCTCAGATGAATATATCCAAATAGACTATTAATCATGGCTAAACAGAACCCCTTTGTCTCATTCCTACAGACCATTTTTAAAACCAAATATGGTCAGATTAATATAAAATGTTTCTAAAGTTAAGCTTCAAACCAGCTTTGGAAGCCCAATAAACACTGTCTGTACAAGAAACTAATGGATGCTATTAGTTAGTGGGAAATGGACTCCCTGGCTCCATGATAAGGCTGACAACACCGAGACCTTAATGGAATTTGAGTTACAACCGAAGGAATGAATACAATCAGCTCTATTGATTACTGCAATGTAGGAAGCAAGGATGAAAAGTATGAGTGAATTAAAAGCAAACATAAAATCCAAGGGGAAAATGATAAAAGTGCAAATTCACAGTTATGTTTATTCATTAAGATTTCAGAGATAGGGAGATGGAAAAATGGCTCAGCAGTTAAGAGCAATGTTTGCTCTTGCAGAGGACCCAGGTTCAGCTTCCACCACCCATATGACACCTAACTCTAGTTAGGTACTCTAGTGCCAGTGGATCCAATGCCCCCTTCTGGCCTCTATGGGCATTGCACCACATGGGTTCACTTCCATATGTGCAGATAAAAACTCATACATATCTGATATTAAAATAGCAACTCCAGATGGATTAAAGACCTCAACGTGAAACCCCAAACTCTGAAGGTGATAGAAGAAAAAGTTGGCAGCAGACTACAAGACATAGGCGTAGGAAAAGACTTCCTAAACCAGACAGCAGCTGCACAAGAATTAAGGTCGACAATTGACAGATGGGACCTCATCAAACTCAAAAGCTTCGTTCCCCTTTGATTTTACATTATTCCAAAATAAAAAAAAAAAAAAAAAAAAAAAAAAAAAAAAAAAAAAAAATAAAAAAATCTGAAAAAATAAACTATACGCGCAAATTCTCCAAAGCACATTTATTAGAGTAAACATTTTTTTTTTTTTCTTTTTATTTTTTGAGACAGGGTCCTCCCTGTAGCTCCCAGCCTGTCCTGGAACTTCACTGTAGACCAGGTGGCCTTGCAACTCACACAAGATCCACCTGTCTCCTCCCATACGTAGCTAAGATTAAAGGCGTTGTGCCACCACGCCACCAGCTTAGAGATTCCTTTTTAATCCACTTGTATAATCAGTTGCTATGCACGGTTAAAAGATATATGTATCAATTTTTACATTTCTCTCTTTTTTTTTAGACTATGAATATTAATATTCCTAAATGATAGCACACACCATAGGGTTACATCAGGATAATTATGAATGGTTGTAGCAGGTATCAATAAAAAGAGAAAATATTATTTTACAAAATATTGTAAATGTTAAATATAATCTTTTTTTTTTAACCAAAAAGATGTCAGGTTGTTCCAGGAGTGGTGGCGCACGCCTTTAATCATAGCACTTGGGAGGCAGAGCATGCGGAGCTTTGTGAGGTCAAGTCCAGCCTGTCTAAGAGTGAGTTCCAGGACCATGCTGGACCTTTCGAGATCCCTGTCTTGAAAAGACCAAAAATAAAAAAAAACATATTAAAGACTCATGTTGTCCTGTTTTTCCCCAGGAGTGCTACAGGCTCCTTGCAAACCCAAACAGCCATCAATCCTGCCCCCGTGCTCCAACTGGGGTCCCTCGTCCCCCATGGTCACCCCATAACGGAGTGCCCAGCAAGTGTGTGTCTTGTCTTGATCTTCTTGTACTGATCTCCATGATACCAGCCTGGGTAGTCCAACACGGCAGTCCACACTCTGAAGACGCTGAAATTCCCAGTAGCCCCACTCAGTCTACAAGCTGAATTCATCTTAGCTATGTCCCCCCCATTCCTTGCATTCGCAAGGTTGTCGACCGCGCTTTCTCCACCCTCCACGTTTTATACTGGAATGAAGTACATAATTTCTTCTATGCACCTTTAATGATATTATTTCTTGTTAGTCCTCTTTCCTTTTGGAATTTTAAGGTCACACAGCCCAGACTAACCACAGGTTTTTTTTTTTCCTTAACTTG
>VZQC01011714.1:488004-519789 GCA_009823505.1 Rhizomys pruinosus
AAAAAAAAGGATAAAAACCTATTCAAAGAACTGACCAAAACAGGAAACCTGTGCACCGAAAAAGTTATAAAAGACTGAGAAAAAGATGCAAAACAGGACTTGTGTATGACAGAATCCATGAGCTCTGACGGGGGGGGGAAGATGGGGGAATGAGTCTAAATTTGATTAAGAAATGTATGAAATGGACTCAATAAAAATTAAAAAGTTAAAAAAAACCTCATACATATAAAAAATTAATAAATCCAAGAAAATGTTAAGAAAAAAGTTCACAGAGTTAAGATAAATGAAAGTATTAGTGTTAGTTTCAGGATCCCTATGATATGTTTAATTCTTGACTAGCAACATATCATTAACAGGCAAAATCATAACAAGATAAAGGAAATACTGCCTAATTTCTGGAGAGCTAGAAACTTTTGGAGGTGGGTATTTGTTTTTAGTAGCTAGGAAAAGGATACTGAAGTTATTTAAAAACAAAACAGTACTGACTATGATCACACATAGGTTAGGTTTGAAGAATAGAGATGTAAGTCATAAAGAAGCTATTAATATTATAAAGATCATCTCAGGCTGCATATAGATGGCCAGAATGCTTGTCTAGCATATGCAAGGCCCTGGGTTTGATTTCTAGCATTAGTAAAGAAAAAGAAGAGAGAAACTAATACTATTGAATATTGTATGTGGAGCAGGCACTGTGCTCAGTGCTTTATGGCCACGAGACCCATTAACATTCAACCTGCAGAAGGCTGTGTTACTCCCACTTTGCACTGAGCTCACCAAAGTTTGGGAAAACTTCAAAGCTTGCTCAAGATCGCTTAGTAATATGATGAGACTGGTATTGAAAATCATTATAGCTATCCTTTTGATTACATGAACAGATTATGTCTAAATAGAACATACGACTGTCCGTGAGGCAAAGTTCCTTAAAGACAGACTATCCTAATGTGTAATCAGCTTTTAACTTAAGATATGTGGACTCTAGAAAAGTCTATAATGGAAATAAGCAATTAGTGATGGTTAGAGACATTACTTCTTTTGCAAATTATGAGAAAGAAGGCATTGGCAAAGCGTTCCTGGGAGGAAAAGAATTTCTCCCATGTAGCTGAGTGAAGGAGAATCAAGTGGATATACATATAATTTGAAGGGCACAAAGAAATAAGAAATTAGTCATCTAAAATAGTTTATTCATTTCTCCAAGGAATCATGATTTTTAAATGAAAAAAAAAAAACAGAAGAAAATATGAAGATGGATTGGACATAATAATGGGAAACATATTCACAAGTTCATATTGTGAAAGATAAATGATTTATTTAATAACAGTGTTGGAATAAAACCAGTTAGATACTTAATGGCAATATACAGCAGCACAGACATAGTTCAACCTACCACAAAAAACACTTAGTGATAATAAACATTTTAATCGACAGTAACCGGTGATAAGCGTCCTGCTATTTGTCAAACAGAACAATTCTTGAATTTTCTAGGGTTCATTTAGCCAGAGACCATCTCAATTTGGACTCAAGTTTACAACACTAATGGGAGATGTCAGGCTCAATTTCAGCAGTTTCATGAAAGAGAACATGTTTGGACAGAATAAGATACATTCAAACACTACTTGAAACTGACTTAGAGAAATTTCAAGGTACTGTTGAAATACTTTGGACCATCAATTTACAAGTTTGAAGATATATACACAGATCTCAATCTTGTGGATCTTGAATTCTATCCTCTTGAAGAGCTTTGATCTGCTAACACAGGTATCCAGGAACAACTGCAGGAGCTTAAAGGACAATCCACATTCATCAGAACCCGTGACTCTCTTCAGAAGCTTTTAATTATTCTCTGTGTGCTGTATGATTCTTAGAAAACCAGTCATTCCCACTGAGTTCAAGACAGTTTAGTAGTAGTACATGAAAAAAAAATAGGTTACAATTTATACTTACATTTTACACTGGCAGTATATAATACCTGTGGATAGACCACATGGACAGACCACATGGATAGACCACATGGATAGACCACATGGACAGACCACATGGATAGACCACGTGGACAGACCACATGGACAGACCCATGGACAGACCACATGGATAGACCACATGGATAGATCACATGGACAGACCACATGGATAGACCACATGGACAGACCACATGGACAGACCACATGGACAAACCACATGGATAGACCACATGGATAGACCACATGGACAGACCACATGGATAGACCACATGAATAGACCACATAGACCACATGGATAGACCATGTGGACAGACCACATGGACAGACCAGATGGACAGACCACATGAATAGACCACATGGACAGACCACATAGACAGACCACATGGATAGACCACATGGATAGACCACATGGCAGTATATATTATCCGCATCCTAGGACAATACTGGTAAGCCTCATTTAAAAATAATCTTGTTTTGGTGTTGTTTTCTACATATGTATATATGTGGCACGTGTGTGTTTGCATGTATGTAAGCATGTGTGCTTGACGTTGACATCCCGTGTGTTCCTCAATTGCTCACTTTATTTATTAAAGTAGGGTCTCTTGCTGAGCCTGGTACTCACCAATTCTGCTAGTGTAGCTAGCCAGCTTGCCCTAGGGATCCCCTGCCTCAGCCTCTTCCCCAGTGGGAATATAGGTAGCTGTCATGCTTGCCCAGGGTCCTAGTTTGCCTTCAGTCACTGTAACAAAACACTCTGACCAAAACCAACTTGGGGAGGAAAGGTTTTATTTAGCTTACATCCTCCAGGGTCACAGTTCATCACTGAGGGAGCCCCACATAGGAACTCAGAGCAGGAACCTGGAGGCAGGAGCTGAAGCACAGGCCATGAATGAAATGTTGCTTACTGGCTTGCTCCCCTGGCCCATGCTCAGCCTGCTTTCTTATACAGTACAGAATGATCTGCCTGGGGGTGGCATCACCCACAGTGGGCTGGGTCCTCCCACATCACTGGACAATCAAGAGAATACCCCACAGACATGGCCACAAGCCAGTCCAATAGAGGAAAATCCTCCACTGAGGATCCTCAACCCAGGTATGTCAAGTTGACACTAAAGCTGTCCAGCACAGCCAGCCTCGATGTGAGTCCTGAGGGTCGCAGCTCTAGTTCGCACACCTATATCTGTATGTCTCCCCAGTGCCTTGCTTTTTTTTGTTTGCTTTTCCCCCCTTTTAACTGAACTTTAAAGAATTTCATACATTTTATATTTTACTGTATTTGGATCTCCTCCCCTATCTGCACAACCCTAACCCCCTCAGCCCAATTTCTTGTAGTCTAATACACATACAAACATACACACACACACACACACACACACACACACACACACACACACACACAAAAGAAAGGCCAAAGAGTAAAATTTGTGTCCCCAAACATCCCCTGGTATGGATCCATCCACAAGAGCCTGGTTAACCTAAAAGTCACACCCTTAAAAGAGATTAACTCTGGGCTGGAGATGGCCTAGCGGTTAAGAGCGCCAACCGCTCTTGCAGAGGACCCGGGTTCGATCCCCAGCATCCACATGGCGGCCGAGAACCGTCTGAAACTCCAATTCCAGGAGAACTCCAGTTCCAGGGGAACCCGACACCCTCTTCTGACCTCCACGGCATTGCAGGACACGGGTGCACAAACTTGCATGCAAACAGTACATTCATACCCATACAGAAATAAGTAAAATTAATAAAAAAAATTTTTTTAAAGAGATTAACTCTCCCCTTCTCAGCAGCTGTTTTCAGTATAACTTTGGACACATCAATTCTAAGAAAATACAATCAAACAGGCAACTGGCTCTTTAAAATTTTTTTAAAAACTCAGCAAATCCAGATAAAATATCTTGAAAGAACTATTCAACAAAGGCTTAAGAGTAAACATTCACTATAAACTGAAGTCTAACATAAATCTACAGAACACTCGAGCACATAGCAATGGGAACACACACTTCCAAATGCGCAGACAACCAATCCCTGGACAGACCACATGGATAGACCACATGGACAAACCACATGGACAGACCACATGGATAGACCACATGGACAGACCACATGGATAGACCACATAGCTAGACCACATGGACAGACCACATGGATAGACCACATGGATAGGCCATTAAACCAGCCTAGAAATAACATCTGAAGGAAAGGAACTTATACAATGGATGTTTTCTGAGACAACTGGAATAAAAACTTGAAATCAATAGCAAAAGGAACCATAGAAACTTCATAAATATGTGGAAATTTTATATTTCCAAATAAAAATGGATTACAGAAGGAATCATAGGCATATAAGAAAACACTAAAATGAATGAAAATAAAAATAAAACATGATAAAATTTATGAGATGTAGCCGGGCATGGTGGCACACAGGAGGCAGAGGTAGGTGGATCTTTGTGAGTTCAAGGCCAGCTGGGGCTACAGGGAGACCCTGTCTTGAAAAGACAAAAAACATTTATGAGATGTAGCAAAGGGAGTATTTGACAGGGAAGTTTGGGTCTGGAAACATCTACCTCAAAAAGAAATCTTGGGGCCAGAGAGATGGCCTAGCGGTTAAGAGTGCCGACCACTCTTACAGAGGACCCGGGTTCGATCCCCAGCACCCACATGGCAGCTGAGAACCATCTTTAACTCCAGTTCCAGGGGAATCCGACACCCTCTTCTGACCTCTGCAGCATTGCATGACACAGTTGCACAAACCTGCATGCAGACAGTACATTCATACGCATACAAAAAAAAAAAAAATCTTGAGCCAACAAACTAATTTTCCATTTTAAAACACCAAAAGAAGGAAAGTCAAGCAAATCAAGAAGCAGAAAGGAAAAAAATTAACCGAATAAAAAATTAAAGAAGGAGATGGAGAGATGGCTTAGCAGTTAAGAGCACTGGCTGCTCTTCCAGACAACACAGGTTCAGTTCCCAGCACCCACATGGCAGCTAGTAAGAGTCTGTAATTCCAGTTACAGAGAATGTGATGCCTGCTTCTGGCTCACTGCATAACATGGGTGCACTTACATGCATTTAGGCAAAGCACTCATACATATAAAAATAAATTGAAAATTTTTTATTAAAATAATTTTTAAAAAGAAAAAAATCAGAACAAAAATTGGATCCTCAAAAAGATCAGCAAAACTTATGAAAGTTAATAGATTGAATAACAGGTTACAAAAAGAGAAGACTGAAATGACTAAGCTCAGAACTAAATGAGGAAAAACTACTAACAATCTATAGAAATAAAAAGGATTATAAAAAATTATATAAAACTACATCAACAGATTATATACTTTACATATAAAGTGGAGAATTTGTTAGAAATATACACACTACCAAAAACTGGTTCAATTAGAAATAGAAAATCAGATAATAATCCAAATAAGAGACTGAATTATCAATTTTAAAATTTTGCAAACAGAGCCCCTGGACCAAATGCCTGCACTGGTAAATTGTAGCAAACATTTCCAGGACAATTAATACAAACACGAAAAAAAAGACAAAAATATAGCTTTTGCAATGAATTCTCTGAGGCTAAAATGATGCTATTATGAAAATCAGACAACTAAGAAATAAAAATATAAACAAAATTATAGACTTATAACCCCTCTAAATGTACATTACAAAAACTCTCAAGCAATCACCAACAAACACACTTTAAGAACATTCTTTTCAAAAGATTATACATAATGACCAAGTAGGATATCTACCATAGGAATGCATAGTTGATTAAAGTCAATGAATGAAACCTACCATAGCAAGAGAATAATGGACTAAATCACCTAATAATCTCAATAGATATGGAAAAGGTAAACAATAAAATGAAACATCTTTCATGATTTTAAACATTAATGATTTAAAATGTAATAAAAAATTTATTAACAAAGCCAGGTATGGCAGTCCACACCTTTAAGTCCAGCATTCAAGAGTCAAAAGCAGGTAGATCTCTGTGAGACTGAGTCCAACCTGGTCTACATAGCAAGTTTCAGGCCAGCTGGGGCTATAGGGAGATCTTGTCTCAAAAAGACCCCAAAAAAATTTTTTAACCAGGAAAACTACATCTCTATTTGAAAAAAAAAAAGTAACCAAACATACATTATGGTGAGACTTGCATTCTTTCCAGCAAAGATGAGGAATGAAACACCAGGGTCCACTCACTGATCCATTCAGCTCTATACTGGAGGCTCTAACCAGTATAAGCAGCATAAAGAAGTATTAGACACCTATACTGGGAAAGTCAAAGTGTCTGTATTTATAAATGAAATTATCTTAAATCTTAAAAATCCCAAGACCTATATTTTTGAAGATTTATTTATATTCATGTGTTTGAGTATTTGCCTGTATGTATGTGCACCTCATGCATGATGCTTGTCCTCAGAGGCCAGAAGAGGGCAACAGGTTCCCTGGAACTGTGGGTTGTGAGTTAGCATGTGAGTGCTGGAAATTGAACTTGGATCCTCTGCAAGAGCAGTCAGTGCTATTAATCCCTTAGCCATCTTTCCAGCTCCAAGATAGGTTTCATTAAATATATATTAAGATTAATGAATGATGGGCTGGGCATTGTGGCATATGCCTTTAACCCCAGCACTCAGCAGGCAGAGGCAGGCAGATCTCTGTGAGACTGAGGCCATCTTGGTCTACATAGTGAGTTCTAGGCCAGCTGGAGACCCTGTCTCAAAAAAGACAAAAAAAAAAAAAAATGAATTCGACAAGCAACAAGGTAACAATGGAGAAGATAAATATTCAGAAATCAGGTTTTCTCTATATTTTTATTAAATACAATTCCATTTACAACAGCTTTGCAATGGAAAAATGACTGAGAAATAATTATAATTAAAGATGTTTAAAAATGATACATGAAAATTAGAAAACACTTTTCAAAAGACATGAAGTCCTACATAAATGGAAAGACATACCATCTTCATGAATCTTTAAATTGTACCACTCTCAAAATCTTCAGATTGCACATAATCTCTATCAAAATTTCAGTTGTGTGTTTTGTGGAATTTTAAGTGGATCTTAAAATTTACATTGAAATTCAAAAGACATTTTGAAAACTGAACATAGAGGATTAACATAATTTTGTGTTTAAAATATTTATTGAATTTTTACAATTTTCACACAATATAATTTGATATTTAGATTCCCTCCCAAATCTGCAATTCCCCTACTGCCCCTCCCAATATAATGTACACTATGATAGATAAATGGATAGATGACAGAGAGATGATAGATAGATGATAGATAGATAGATAGATAGATAGATAGATAGATAGATATAGATAGATAGATAGATAGATGATAGATAGATAGATAGATAGAGTTTCTAGAGACTGACTTGTGTCATGTCCTTTAATGGAGGTCCACTGAAGCCTGGTTAACCTACCAAGAAGCCCATCCTTGTAGTCAACTCCAGATGGACTAAAGACCTCAACATGAAACCCAAAACTCTGAAGGCGGTAAAAGAAAAAGTTGGCAGCAGACTACAAGACATAGACGTAGGAAATCAGATAGCAGCTGCACAAGAATTAGGGTCGACAAATGACAAATGGGACCTCATTAAACTCAAAAGCTTCTCTACATCAAAAGAAACAGTCAAGGAAGGGAAGAGAAATCCCAGAGAGTGGGAGGAAACCTTCACCGCAGATACATCTGACAAAGCATTGATTTCCAGAATATATAAAGTACTCAAAAAACAAAGAAGAAAGAAAACAAATGACCCACTCAAAAGATGGAGCAAAGAGCTGAACAGAGACTTCACAAGTGAGGAATTAGAGATGGCTGAGAAACATCTTAAAAAGTGTTCAACGTCGCAGGGCTGGAGAGATGCCCTGGTGGTTGAGAGCGCTTACTGCTCTTGCAGAGGACCCAGGTTCGATCTCCAGCACCCACATAGCGGAAGAGAACCATCTTTAACTCCAGTTCCAGGGGAATCCGACACCCTCTTCTGACCTCCATAGCATTGAAGGACATGGGTGCACAAACCTATGTGCAGACAGTACATTCATACACATAAAAAGATAAAAAATTTTTAAAAAGTGTTCAACATTGCTAATAATTAAGGAAATGCAAATTAAAACCACTTTAAGATATGATCTTACTCCAATAAGACTGGCTAGGATCAAGAAAACAAATGATACCAAGTGCTAGAGAGGTTGTGGGGAAAGGGTAACATTCATCCACTGCTGGTGGGATGTAAACTCGTACAGCTACTACGGAAAGCAGTGTGGAGAAACTTTGGAAGACTTGGAATGAACTTGCCACCCAACCCAGCCATACCACTCCTGGGCATGTACCCACAAGACTCATCTTACCGCAGAGATACATGCATAGCCATGTTTATTGCAGCTCTCTTCACAATAGCAAGGAGCTGGAACCAACCCAAGTGCCCCTCAACTGACGAGTGGACAGAGAAAATGTGGTACATCTACCCGATGGAGTTCTATGCAGCAGTAAAGAAAGATGGCATCATGAACTTTGCAGGTAAATGGATGGAGCTAGAAGATAATCATGCTGAGTCAAGTAACACAGTCCCAGATAAACAAATGACGAATGGTATCCCTCATCTGTGGATGCTGGCACCAATTACCTAATTGTATGGCAAACTGAGCAATGTCAGTGTGATGTGAAAACAACTGTGCTCTTATATTGTAGAATCCTTAAAAAAATAAACAAATAAAGAAAAAAAAGACAAAAGAAAAAGAAGCCCATCCTTGCAAGAGATTGTCTCTGCCCCTCCCAGAACTCATCATTTGTCAGAAGTTCCTAAAGTTGGGTTAGAATTTCTTACCTGCTTCCCCATGTCTAGGCTGGGACTTTATTTGGTTTGAGCTTGCATGGGACTTGTGCATGCTGTCACCACTGCTATGAGTTCATTTGTAATAACTAACCAGCTGTCTGGGAAACTGTCCTTCCTCTTAGTCATTCACCACCTCTGGCTCTTACATCCTGCCCCTGCCTCTTCCACAATGATCCCTAAGCCTTAGGAAGCAGAAGTTTGAAATAGGTGTCCTACTCAGAGATGAAGAATCTAAGACCTCTTGTTATCTGCACATTGGCCAGTGGTGGGTTTCTGTGTTAATCACCATCTGCTGCATAATGAAACTTCTCTGGTGAGAGTCAAAGATGCATTTATCTTATGTGTAGAGGTTGCATTGAAACTAAGCGTCTCACAGACAATTATTCTCTGTGCTTGACCAGTTGTGCAACTCTGTATTAGTCTCCATCTGTTGCAAAAAGAAGCTTCTTTGATGAGTGGTGAGAGGCACATTTATCTGTAAATATGAGAATACATATTTAGAATATAGTGAGAAATTACATTGGTCTAGGGATATGACAACAGTAGCTTTTTCTCTACAATCTATGGCCTCCCCAGCCATGTGTATTTGGTTATGTTTACAGTACCTCATGTAAGTTCCCTCGTATTCAGTGGGCCTTAATTCCAATTAAGACAGCTGTTGATTTCCCCCCAGATACAAGTGACACCAATGGTACAAATAATGGTAGTTTGCTGGGCCAATCACTGTTGTAAGCTGGTGTTCTTCTCCCTTGGGAGATTGTACAGTATCCTCTAATAAGATAGAAGATTCAGACTTATTTCAAATTAAAGACAAATCAGCAATAACCAGGTCATCAATAAATAGCTCTGGCTTAAAGGAATACAGGTTAATGGACTAGATTTGATAATCCCAAAATGAAACTCGATATATTACCAGTAAAGTGAAAAGGCCATCTGCGGAATGGAGAAAAAATAAACTATGTATATTAGTTAAAAGGCAATTAAAGTTGGGAAGTGATCTAAATAGGAATTTTGCCACATAAATTTCACAAATGCTCAATAATCCATGAAAGGATTTTCAACATTTTCTATCAAGAAAATGTAAATTAAAGCACTGAGAGTACTGACCACTACAAAGATAGTACTAAAAAAAGACTGAAATTTTTAAGTGCTAGATATAGAGAAACAAATGATGCTAGTAGGAATATGAAGGGTTACTGCTGCTTTGTGAAGCAGTTTGGCAGTTGTTCAAATTGTCAGCCTTGGAGTTAAGCAATTTCATTCCTACATACACATTCTAGTAATGAAGTATGTCCAAACAAAAACTCATAAATGTCCAATCCAGTATCATTTGTAATAGTGAAGAGTAGAAACAACCTAATGTCTATCAATTGATAAAAGAATAAATTCAAAGTATCACATCCATAAACAAAATACTTGGGCAGTAAAAATGAAGTGCTGATACATGTAACAACATGGATGAACCACAAAAACATGCTAAGTAGAAGTCAGTTATAAGCGACAACATATTGGACATTTCCCTTTGTGTAAGATGGCCCAGACACCAAAATCTACACATACAGTAGATGGGTGGTTTTTAAGGGCAACATTTTAGGAACTGAGGATGACTAATGGGTATAAGTTTCTTTTTTTTTTAAGGGTCAGGCCTTGATTCTTTTTTAATAGTTTTACTGAAGTTTTGTGCATTTCATATATCATTTCTCAGTCCAATTTAGACTCATTTCCCTTTCCATGCCCCCACCCCACCCAAGTTCATGCATTCTGCCATACATGCCTTGTATCTTTTTCTGAGTCTTTTTAAAGTTTTTCAAAGAAGAGGATTATTGTTTGGGGGAGACCTTTACTGTTTCAGTCGGTTCTTTGTCCCAGTTCTTTTGTTGTCGTTGTTGTTCCCTCCAATTTGTACTGCTTCAACGTATGCATATGTGTGTGTCACACATACTAAAATTATGTCATCTGAAAAAAAACTGTTATTTCCAAATCATATTTCAGGATTCACATTTTTCCCTTTTAATTTTATATTACTCTAAAATACGCCTACATACCCTCCACCCTTGTACCAAGATTACAAAGTCTGAAAATAAGTAGTAGGTTAATTCTAGAGCCTGTTAAGAGATTCACATTATAAGAGCACAGTTGCTTTCAGATACAGAAGAATATAACATTAATATTGCTCAGTTTGCCTTACAACTAGATACTTGGTGCTAGCATCCACAAATGAGAGTTAACATTCTTTGTTTCTTTATCTGGGACTGTATTACTTCACTTAGCATAATGAGTTCCATCCATTTACCTGCAAAGTTTACGATGTCATCTTTCTTTATGGCTGCACACAACTCCATTGTGTAGATGTACCATATTCTCTCTATCCACTTGTTGGTTGAGGGGCTGCAGTAAACATAGATGTACATGTATCTCTGCAGTAGGATGAGTCTTATGGTTCTATACCCAAGAGTGGTACCACTGGGTCAGGTGATAGTCTCATTTTGAGTCTTTTAAGGGTTCTCCACACTGCTTTCCATAGTGGTTGTATGAGTTTCATTTCCACCAGCAGTGGATGAGTGGTTCCCCTTTCTCCACAACCTCTCCAGCACTTGGTATCACTTGTTTTCTTGACCCTAGCCAGTCTTATCAGATTGAGATGATATCTTAAAGTGGTTTTGACTTGCATTTCCTTAATTATTAGCAATGTTGAATACTTTTTAAGATGTTTCTCAGCCATCTTTACTTCCTTACTTGTAAAGGCTCTGTTCAACTCTTTACTCCATCTTTTGAGTGAGTCATTTGTTTTCTTCTTTGTTTTTTGAATAGTTTATATATTCTGGAAGTTAATGTTCTGTCAGATGTATCTCTGGTGAAGGTTTCCTCCCACTGTGGGCTTTCTCTTCAATTCCCTGATTGTTTCTTTTGCTGTACAGAAGCTTTTGAGTTTAATGAGGTCCCACTTGTCAATTGTTGACCTTATTTCCTGCCCAGCTGCTGTCTGATTTAAAAAGACTTCTTTTACGCCTATGTCTTGTAGGTTGCTGCCAATATTTTCTTCTATCACCTTCAGAGTTTCAGGTTTCACGTTGAGGTTTTTGATCCATTTGGGGTTGATTTTTGTACAGGGCAAGAGGTTGGTGTTTAATTTTATTCTTCTACAAGTGGTGATCCAGTTCAGCCAACACCATTTGCTGAAAATGCTGTCTTTCCTCCACTGAGTCTTCTTGGCCCCTTTGTCAAATAAGAGGTGGCTGAAATTGTATGAGCTCAAGTTTGGATCTTCAGTTTTATTCCATTGGTCTACACATCTGTTTTTGTGCCAGTACCAGGCTGTTTTTATGACTATAGCCCTGTAGTATAGTTTGAAGTCAGGTATGGTTATCCTCCGTGTATTGCTCTTTTTACTCAGGGTTGCTTTGGCTATTTGGAGTCTTTTGTTTTTCCATATGAATTTAAGGATTTTAATTGAGATTGCACTGAATCTGTATATTAATTGGGGTAGAATGGACATTTTTACTATATTAATTTTTCCAATCCTTGAGCATGGAAGGTCTTTCTATCTTCTAATGTCTTCTTCAATTTCCTTCTTAGGGGTTTAAAATTTTTGTTGTAAAGATCTTTGGTGTCTTTGGTTAGGTTTGTTCCTAGATATTTTTTTGTTTTTGAGACTATTGTGAGTGGGAAGGCCTCCTTATATTCCTTCTTCAAGTGCTTGTTGTTGTTGGTGTGAAGAAAGGCTACTGATTTGTCTAGATTAATTTTGTATCCTACCACTTTAATTAAACTTTATTTAACAATAAAAATGCTGCTGAAAAATGAATTAGGGTTGATGAGCGCAGAACACTGAATATATGAATTAAAAGTCACTGAATGGTACATTTTAAATAAGTAAAGTGTGAAATACAAGAATTATAAATAAAATGTTAAAAATTTAACCAAATTTCAATAAAATGTTAAAAAACTGAATCAAAGATCATAAACTCACAGTTTAAAAAGGAAAGCCTGAAGATAGGCATGATAGTACACATCTTTAATCCCAGCACTCAGGAGGCAGAGGTAGGCAGGCAGACTCTGAATTCAAGTCAAACCTTGTCTTCATAGCAAGTTCCAGGCCAGCCAGAGCTACATAATGAGACCCTGTGTCAAAACAAACAAACAAACAAACAAACACAGTAAACTGAACATAAGGCAAGTGAGGCGCTGTAGACTCAAGGGTAGCACTCCTAATGATGCAGAAGCATCATCCAGCCACTGTTACAGGAATGAAGAGAAAAGCCAGGTCAAAGCCGTCACTTCCCTTTCTTCCAGACATCAAGATGAAAGCAGCAAATAGAGGAAGTAGCTGTCTGTGTGCAGCAGACAGAGACGACTCATCCTGGAAGCAGAGAGATGAGGGCAGGACTTCACCAAAAACACACCCCACTGTTTCCATTTTCCTGATAGAAGTATGCAGATTTTTTACTCCCTTCATTCAGTGAAACTCTAACTACAGACTTTCTTACCTCCAATCTCCCACACCTCATTCCAAGCCTAAGAAAAATGTTTTCTGCTTCTCCAGCAGGATCTGCTTGGGGCGCGTGGGGGGGTGGGGGGGGGGGTCATGTACAAGAAAGAAGGAAGAAAAACTATATTAATTTGTCATATCTCAAGAATGGTGGCAACAGCTCCCTATACAGCTTCCCACTGAAGACCTGATAAGACACTTGGCCACTCCTGGACAGACAGATGAAGATAGAAAGCCCTGAGCCTTGAACCTTGATCTAGACCTGGGCGTGATAGCACATGCCTTGAATCCCAGCACTCAGGAGGCAGAGACAGGTGGATCTCTGTGAGTTCAAGGCCAGTCTGGTCTACAGAGCAAGTTCGGAGGGGGGGGAGGTGTCTCCACTACAGGGAGATCCTGCATCAAAAAGACAAAACAAACAAACAAACAACTCAATCTAGTGAACACTACCTATACTCAAGAATTTAAATAATGAAGTCTTGCCATGCGTAGTAACACATGCCTTCCATCCCAGCAATGTGGAAGCAGAGACTGGTGGGTCTCTGTGAGTTCAAGGCCAGTCTGGTCTACAGAGCAAGTTCGGAGGGGGGGGAGGTGTCTCCACTACAGGGAGATCCTGCATCAAAAAGACAAAACAAACAAACAAACAACTCAATCTAGTGAACACTACCTATACTCAAGAATTTAAATAATGAAGTCTTGCCATGCGTAGTAACACATGCCTTCCATCCCAGCAATGTGGAAGCAGAGACTGGTGGGTCTCTGTGAGTTCAAGGCCAACCTGATCTACATATTGAGTTCTAGGCCAGCTGGGGCTACAGGGATACCTTGATACCAAACTTCCTGTTGCCTTGCCTAACAACAGAGCATGTGACACACAGCACATGCATGCCTACTCTGTCAGCCAAGACTCAAGAACAGATTGCCTTTGTTAAATGAGAAGAGGCAGAAGAAAAACAGATAGTGAAGTGAAAGAGTGTGATAAGAAAAACAAACCCTGGGCCAGGGCAGTATAAAACATTCTTTACACACAGAGAACAGAGTACGATAAACAATGTGAAAGGGCTCTCACAAGCAGAGTGAAGACAGGAAAAGGATAAGTCTGCAATTTACCATGCTGAAGCTCTGATCAGTACACTTGCCTCCGAAAAAAAGCTTTTTTTCAAAGAAGAAACCAAAGCAAAAGGCTCTAGCAATGAAGGGAAAGAGGTCAGATCCTCTATTTACACTGGATGGCATGTCTTGGAGGAAAATAATTCTGGGAAATGTGAAGGTATTTTCCAAAGGCCACACAATTTACAGTCTCCAGAGTACACCTATAAACCCAGCTCACTGTTGTTGTCAATCAGAGAACTTCTAAAAGATGTACTAACAGAAAACTTCCCCAAAACCTGTTCAACATGCTTCATTTTAAAAAGAAATTTGAGAGTCATGTCCATAATTTGTAAAACATTGAATTTCTAAAACCAAAACAAACTAGGTTAGGATTCTGCTGTACAATAATGGATATGATAGGGTGACAGAGTAATCGTTATGACTGTGTTATCCAAAGGAATAGTTGCTAGCCACTTGTGACACTTTAAATAACGACTACAACAACAACAATAACAAAAAACAAATAAAATTAAAATTTTAGTTCTTCAGTGGCAGTAGCTATGTGTCAAGAGTTCAAATGCAACACATGGTTGCTGGCCACTGTGCTGGACTAGAGATGCAGCAAAACAATGTTATTCCTGCATAAATTTCTGTCGAAAAGAATAGGCTATGTCTTTACTAGAAACACTTTGCTTTGGGGGGTTGGGTATTGTTGCTTAGAGAGGGCGGTTGGCTTGGTTTGTTTTGTCTTGAAGCATGATCCTGCTTCAAGAGCCTGAGTTCTGGGATCACAGGTATTTACAAGCATCCACCACCACATCTGGCTTAATAAAACCTCTTAACTAAGTAATTAAATGGAGGAGTTGGAATTTCTGCTTTGAAAGTTAGACTATATCTCAGCTAGTTACAAATCTCAAGAAATATACTAGCAATGTACCTTTCTGAGAAAAATGCTTTTTTAATGCATGCAACCCTGCTGACTAGTCTTATTTTAAATTCATGACCACAAATCTCAAACAGGCACTACGAATTGCTGAGAATCCCACTGCTTATCCCTGACGAGTTCATTTCACACATGCATTTCTCTCCTCATACTTTCAAGCTAGTTCCCTACCAACCAGCCATCCCCACCCCCAATCCTGACAGATCCTACCTCATTCCTGGAAGAGAAAAATAAGACAGCAGGGTAGGAACCCACCAGGCCCATGTCATCTTCTCTTTACAAATGAAAAGTGCCAACTTGTAACAAAGATCAGCCCCTTGGTGGGGAAGGGGGAGGCCCTGTCCGTTTGTAGACCGTGCTCCTTCTATGAGACATCTGTCCCAGGAGCAGCAGCTCACTCCTCTCTGCTCAGTCAAGTCCACCAACGTGTAAACATGCTTAAGTGCGCTTCCTTAGGGTTTCTGCTCTTCAAGGCACCCTTTGCTGACACTCCATCCAAAGGTTCCCACACATCACATCACTACACTCTTCTATCACATTAAAATATTGTGTTCATAACACTTAGAAAATTAAAAAATAGTTTTAATATGGTGTAGATCTTGTCTTGTTTCTATGATACGCTTCCAATGCTACAAATAATAACAATAATAACTATGATAGTAGTTTATCTGTCACGACCCAAGCTTTGGGTGATCTTGCTCCATTTTCGTAGTTTGAGGAATATACCTATTTGTTAAAGATTTGGGTCTTTTTTTTTGGTCTTTTTTGAGATGGGGTCTCCCTTTAGTCCAGCTGGCCTGGAGCTCGCTATGTAGACCAGGCTGGCCTTGAACTCACAGAGATCTGCCTGCCTCTACCTCCTGAGTGCTGAGATTAAAAGCATGCAAGATTTTTTTTTTTATAATGTATGAATGTACTGTCTGCATGTAGGTTTGTGCACCCGTGTCATACAATGCTGCAGAAGTCAGAAGAGGGCGTCAGACTCCCCTGGAACTGGAGTTAAAGATGGTTCTCAGCCGCCATGTAGGTGCTGGGGATCAAACCCGGGTCCTCTGCAAGAGCAGTTGGTGCTCTTAACCACTAGGCCATCTCTCCAGCCCCTGTTTTTTTTTTTTTAAATTTTATGTGTATACTGTTCTGCCTGTATGTGCCTGCATGTCATGTATGTGCTTGGTGTCTTCAGAGGACAAAAAAGGAAGGCATCAGGTCCCCTGGAACTGGCACTACTGATAGTTATGACCTATATGTAGGTGCTAAGAAACCCAACCCGGGTACTCTGCAGGAGTAGCAGTGCTCTCAACCACTGAATCCTGTCTCCAGCCCCAGGAAACCACTTTTAATACGTTATTTTATAGTCCACAAAATAAGGCAAAGGGAGGTTGTATACCATTTCCAAGGCCGTCGGGCCAGAAGTGACAGACCCAGAAGAACCTCTGCAGTCTCAGCCACTACCTTATGCTGTTTCTCTACATAATTCATGTTCAAATATACTTTTTGTCTGTGTAGTCAATGAGGATTCTGACCAAGCTATCGAGAAGCAAAGCAAAGTTATAACCTAAAATTCATACCTCTCCCCATGACTCAGGAATCACCACGGAAGAGGGTGCAGGAGACTGTGAGAGCCGGAGGCTACAGAGGACTGCTGAAACAGTGTTTTCTGGACGTGGAAGGCCTGTGCGTGCACCTGAACTCTCGGAGGCTGTGGGTGCATGCACAAGGCCTGCATACGATCAAGCCAGTCCAAATTCCAGCTAAGGAGCGACAGGCAGTGGACGGCTGCTGGGGCCACATGGGATAGTCTGTTTTCTTCAGGTGCCCATGCACAAGCAGATGGCCTCACAACCGCGCATGTGCCCAGCAGCAGCAACTGGACTTGGGGGTTTAAAAAACAAAAAAGAGGGTTTGGGCCTGGTGGAGCACCCGGGAGGCAGAGGCGGGCAGATCTCTGTGAGTTCAAGGCCATCCTGGTGTACACAGTGAGTTCCAGGACAGCTTGGGCTACAAGGAGACCCTGTCTCAAAAAGACAAAACAACAACAACAACAACAAAAAACGAGCACATAAAGTTGGGAGGGAGATTTGGTGAGGGGAGTCTAGGAATGGTTGGGAAGAAGGATTAGGGGGTGGATTTGATCAAAACACATTGTATACTTGCATGAAATTCTCTAAAAAAGTAACAACCCATGAGATTAAAAAAGTGAACACTGAGCACTTGGGAGGCAGAGGCAGGCGGGTCTTTGTGAGTTCAAGGCCAGCCTGGTCTACAGAGTGAGTTCCAGAACAGCTAGGGCTACAGGGAGAAGACAAAAAAAAAAAAAAAAAAAAAAAAAGTGAACACTGAAGCCTACTAAATAGCTAAAGGTGATGGCAAATGTCCCGAGCCACCAGAGTGGACAAGCACCGTCTAGAACTCACTAATTAATGCATATATGGAAGGATAAAAACAGGACTAAATGGAAAAAAATGCAAAGAGTGCAGACTAGAAAAAGAAAAATGACATAAACAGATGCTATGAATCCACGTGCTCACAACATCCGTTCCTCTCTGGTCATCCTGTGACATATGTGGAAGTCACGGATGGCTACACTGACTACCGTGGATGCCACTGCCCTGGACCTGTGACCTAAAGCTTCCCACACACCTTTCTCATGCTTAAGCCCTCATTTCCCCCCTTTTCTATTAAGTTTAAGAAACTCAAAGATGTTATTTTTTTTCTTTATTCCATAATCTATGCTATGAGAAGTGGAGAAGTGAGCTCCAGACCACCCACGTGCACAGCATCTTTTACTCTCCCTTGTCCCCCGTGTCTGCTGTCACCTTGAGCCAGGGTGGACCTGTTGGGGAAGGCAACTCGATTCTATCCACCTCTTTTTGTCTTCAGATCATACCCCCATGCTTACAAATAAATTAGGCAAGTACAGAGGACACAAATAATGTCACATGTAATTAACTGCCTAATACTTAGGGCAGTGTCATATAATAATATGATTCTATGGAACATACTGTATGTAAGAATCAGCCATATTTTCCACATACTCACTTCTCTCATAGGCAAATATTAGGAATAGTAGTACCATTACTCATGGCTAATCATTTTCCATTATTGCATGTCTGCTAAAACGTCTAGCCAATCATCTGTTTGCCTCCAAAGCATTCTTTAAAATGCCCTCTCTCCCTTGGGAGAGTCTTTGGCCAAATATAAACAAACATTTGAACTGCATTATCTAGTGAAGTTCCACACTAGCTTGGCATACATCTAGCCTAGACCCTTCGTAACTGCAGCAGCTCTGATGAAGAACGTGCGTAAGCTCAGGCAGGTCACAAGAACACTTCCACTTTTGTACAATCAGTCCAAATACTGTCCAAAAACTTTGCTCCCAGTTTTTCTCTGTTCTCTGTCTTTGCATAGTAGACATTCTGGCATGGACTAAATTCTGCCTGGTCTTATCATACGAGATTGTCATGTTTAGCAAACACAAACATAAGACGTTAGCTTCTATTTTAATTTACCACAAAAAACAATGTTTTACTATAAGGTTGTCCCACTCAGCATTCCATTCCTCCCCCATATTCAATTGGATGCCTTATTTTACCTTGTTTTGACAGGGTGTTGATATAGTCCAGGCTAGCCTAAAACTTCCTATATAAGGAAAGATAATCTTTTTAAGGGTTACTGTTATTTTTAGAGTGTGTGTGTGTGTGTGTGTGTGTGTGTGTGTGTGTGTGTGTCTGTGCCAATGTCTGTGTCTCTGTCTATCTGTGTGAGTGTATATCATGTGTGGGTGGGTGCCAGCAGAGGCCATAAGGGGACATCAGATCTCCTAGACCTGTAGTTACGACTGAAAGTGAACTGTTTGATGTGGTGCTGGGATCCAATCTCAGGACCTTTGGAAAAGCAAGAACCCCTCTTAACTGCTGAGCCATTTCTCTAGCTCAGGAAGATGACACTGAACCTTTGATCCCCCTGTCTCTGCTTCCCAAACACTGGGATCACGTGTATGCTACTACCCCATTTGTGTGGTACTCAGAACTGATCTGAGAGCTTCCTACATGCTAGGCAATCACACTACTAACTGTTTCCACAGCCCAGTATCCTGTTTTGTATTGGGAAGTTCTACCCTAAGGGATAGAAATCAGACTTCCCCCATTCCTGGATCTGTGGTTACTTACTGCACAATGGCATCAGACTGGCTGAGCCTGTGTTTTTGTAAAATGCTTCCTGGCTAATCTAACCTCCCCTTTCTTTCTCTAATTACTTATCCCAGCTCTGTCCCTACTGAACATTTTTTTTTTTTTGGTGTTTTTTGAGTCAGGGTCCCCCTGTAGCCCCAGCTGTCCTGGAACTCACTATGTGGACCAGGCTGGCCTTGAACTCACAGAAATCTGGCTACTGAACATTTTAAATGGCTTCTGATTATCTCTTCAGATTTTCCTCAGCTCAACTCTTTGCCTTAAAATAACCAAGTCTTCAGTCACATTTCCACGTAGATTACTCTGAGAGCTTGTGAGCTATCTAAGTTCTCTTCTATGGGCTCCAAGAGTTGACCAGGGTGGAACCTCTATGCATGCATAAAGTCACAGAAAAGAAGGAAGCAACAAATGCAGGCCACTATTTTCTGTGAGACTCACAAGGTGGCAAACCCAATTATTTGGCCTACGCAGAGTAATCCTTTGTAGTCTTTTACTTTATGTTTCAATTAATTATTCACACTGAATAATCACAATATTACCTGGAATCATTCTCTGTTGTGTCTCTTGAGAAAAAGCACCAGCAGCCCACTGTACACTTGCATTCTGTGTGGTGACTAGCAGCTGGGGATGACTACAAGCTGCCACCAGGATGGTGTAAGTGCGTGTTCTCTGAAGGCCCAGCTACTGTCTCATCTGCACCCTACTACATATAGGAAGCCTTGTGCTTCTGTGATAGAAACCCTTTAGTGTGCACACATCCTCACCAACAGCAAGCCTGGCTCCCCTCTCCACCTGCAGATGTATATGAGACAGTCAAGCATACCGTATCTACCAGGTCCAACCTTCCATTAAATCAATACGAGTCACTGTACACTGCCCTGCCTGGAGAGATGAGTATGTTCATCCAGATATAAAATAAAGCTGAAGCCAATACAATGCAGCATTTTTATATGCAGGATGAAGAAAAAAATATCCTGAGGAAAGCATGTACCAAGTTATAAATCAAGAGAATTGTGCAAGGTTTGGAATTCTGGAAGTGCTGCATATTAGATGAACAGTATTAGATTCAAGCTCAATGGGAACAAATGCAGTACTTTTCGCTATTATTAGAGTCATGATAGATGCAGTCAATTCTCTTCATTCAAAAGAATTGTAACACAACTATTTTTTCCTGTTCAAAACATAGCATTTCTGAATTGTACAATCTGTCAAAAATGGAATTCTACCTGAAGCAAAGCCATCTCAATCAGCAAAGATTCATGTTTGAATTCACTGACCCAAATATTAAAGGATGCAGATGAGGCACTACTGCAAATTACCAACTGAATAAACGGCAACCTCAGGACCTGAACGCACAGCAGCGGAGAAGGCCAGCCTGGCACAGAGCCTCACGTCCACTGGCAACTGCCTCAACCTCTCACAAAGGTTCTGTTATTTCAGGCACTAAACAGCAAGAGACTCTGGCCTTTTCCACAAAGCAACTCATACCACAAGGTAAATTAAAATTCCCTAGCTTGTTCACAGAAACAAAGCTAATTATGTTCTTTTATTACAAAAGTCACATGTGATTGATGGCTCATGATTCCAGATATGGGGATGTGAATATTTTCTCTTCTCATTTCTGGATAGTCATGACATTGTATTTAAGGCAACCCAACCACATCCAATAGAGCTAGGCCAAGAATCATGGTTTTCTTCTTGCCTTCTCTGGATCTTTTTTATTTCTTTTCTGTCTATTCCTTTGTTTTTAATATTCAAACTCAAGAGGTTTTTCTTTTTTTTTTTTTTCAAGAGATTTTTCTAAGTGACAAGTCTTTTGCCCCTAAATTAGAGGGCTAAATTAGAGGGCTAAATTAGAGGACAGCTGCCTTTTTGCCATTGAGGAAAGGAATGTAGGGAAGGGAGTGGACCATCTCGTGCCTTTCCATGTCCTCAGGCCTAGGGCATTCTTCACTGGTGGCCTTCTGTTCTCCCTGGATGAGGAACAGCAGGTGTCAGGTCTGTCTGCATACCATGCACATGCACATGCACGATGAGGAAATGGCAGTGATGGTCTGGACGAGCCTACATACAACTGAAGGTAAAAAAAAAAAAAATCTAAATGTAAATTAGAAATTCCATGAATTTCTAAATCATGCCAGCCTCTTTTCTTCTATTTACAACCTCATTCTTTCTGTCCTACCCCAACGTATCCATTTGCTTAAACGATTTCAAATTCCAAGAATCAAATTATGACTAAATAAAGGTAAATATGTTACACTTGAGTTATTGTATTTTATCATTCCAGGAGGTTAAATTCTATGACAAATAATAACTATTATTTTTATCGCCTTTTCCTCATTTACTTGTGTTTGTGAATGTGTGTGTACTTATTTGTGTAGACCTGCTACATGTACTTATTAGTGTGAGTGTGTGCACCTGGGCATGCAGGAGTACAAAAAATTTGCATGCATGTGAGGCCAGAAGGTGACATCGGGTGCTTTTCCTCACTCATTCTCCATCTTTTAGTTTTGAGGCAAGGTCTCTGTGTGAACCCGAAGGTCATCAATTCAGCTAGGCTGGTTGGACAAAAAGTTTTAAAAACCTGACTTTCTCCCAACCCCTCCCTCACCACCTGTCCTGGAGTTACACCTTGCCTGGCTTCTTCCGTGGATTCTGGTGATCCCAATCAAATTCTCATGTTTGTACAACAGGCACTTTACCTACTATTCCATCCTCATTTATTTTTAAGTGCTAATACAGACAGAGAGAGGAAAAAAAGATATGCACTCACACTCATTTCCTGGAAGTACTATAATAAATTGCCATAAATGTGGAAGCTCAAAAAACAGAAATGCACTCTCTCAGGATTTTATAGTTTTGAAACAGGAAGGCCCACAGTGCTTGGATGAGCCCTACAGGGAATTCTTCTTGTCTCTCTGAGCTCCTAGTAGCTGCCTGAGTATTCTTGGGCTTAAGTGTGCATTCTTCTTATCTTTGCCTCAATCTTCACATCACCTTCTCTTCTCTGTGTGTAATCTCTCTCTGACTCTCTATTATAAGGATATTTGCAAGTGACTTAAAGCTCACTGAATAATCCAAGATACTTTTCAAATCTTGTCCTTAATTCGAGGTGGAGGTGTAGCACAGTGTGAGCACAGTCCTAGAATCAATCCTACCCCCCAAAATAGTGGTAACAATAATTTCCAAGCTTATTTACATATGTAAAGTCTCTTCACCCAAGTAAGGTAACATTTACAAGTTACAGCAGTTAAAATTTAATCATTTGGGTGGCCCTTATTCAATCTACTCCAAAGATAGTATAGTACTACATGAAAAGTAATTTAATTGACTGAGAAGCATCCACCAGCTTCTTGCTGTGTTTTAATTACATAATAGAGTAAAGATGCTACACTCTTACTAATCAGGCCCCAGTTTTATCAGACTCTCAGCACCTAATAGCTGAAAGATCCAAGAGTCTTAATCTGGAAAATCACCAGACTGGAAAAGTCAATTGAATTAAATTAAGAAATGATTCAGTGAGCAAACCTATCCCTCTCAGAACTTAAAGGGGGATCCAACTTTTAAGGTACCAAGGAAGGGATAAAGTTCTATCACAACAAGACCAACACACATGATAAGGGTGAGAAGTTGAATACAGCCTCTCAAATAAAACCCACTCACTACAGTGGCTGGACAGAATGAAAGAAGAAGAAGAAAGGAAACAAAATATCCTTCTGGAGAGAGCAAAGGAACAGTCATGAGCAGAAGCAGAGCCAACTATAATCTCCAGGCTCTTTAATCAATTTATTTTTTTACTTTTAAAATCCATTTTGGTGGGTTACATAGGCCATTTCCACTTTGGGCATAATCCATCCCCCACCCTACTAATCTCTTCTTTCTAACCCCTCTCCCCCCACCCAGTCCTCTTGTTTCCCAAACAGGTTCCTTCTAGTTCCACTTCATCTGAATACATGATTTTATGTATCCATACAAGATCTAGGGCCCACAAATTAGAGAAATATGCAAAATGTGCCTTTCTGAGACTGACTTAATTCCTTAATATTATTACCTCTATGTAGTATCAGTTTTCCTACAAATAACACTTTTTAGCTTAAAGAGGAAAAGTAAAGAAATAATATAGTTGGTAAGCTGGGCATGGTGGCGCACGCCTTTAATCCTAGCACTTGGGAGGCAGAGGCAGGCGGATCTTTGTGAGTTCAAGGCCAGCCTGGTCTACAGAGTGAGTTCCAGGTCAGCTGGGGCTACAGAGTGAGCTCCAGGCACAGCAGGGACTGAAAGGAGACAAAAAAAAAAAAAAAGAAATAATATAGTTGGACAATGAGATTTGGTTTTGAGAAGATTAAGTGAAATGTGGGTATATGACTAATCTGGTCAAGCTTTACCTAAAAGCAAGGTCAAAAGATAGGTACAATCTTGGACAAAAATCTGACATGTATCTATAACAGAAGAGAAAGGCATTTAATACTGTGGTGGTTTGAATGAGTGTCCCCCATAGGCTTTAAGTATTCAGACATTTTGTCTCCAGTTGGTGGCACTGTTCTTGGAGGTCTTAGAAGATGTGGCCCTGCTGGAGGAAGTACATTATTGGAGGCAGGCTTAGTGAGTTTAACAAGTCTTGCGGTCTCCAGCCTCTCCCTCTCTCTGCTTCCTGTGCTCATTGCAAGATGTGACCTTCGGCTTGCTGCTCCAGCCCCAGCCACCATGCTTCCCGCCACAATGGACTCTGATTCCCTGGAACCGTCAATCATAAGCTCAAATAAACTCTTCCTTTTATAAGTTCCCTTGCTCATGGTGGTTTATCACAGCAACAGAAAAGTGACTAATACAAATACATTAAAAAAGAAACAAAATTACCTTCATGTTAAACCAGGAGTATCTACTTTATTTTTATTTTTTATTTTTTATTTGTTCTTTTCGAGATAGGGTCTCCCTGTAGCCCCAGCTGTCCTGGAACTCACTCTGTAGACCAGGCTGGCCTTGAACTCACAAAGATACGCCTGCCTCTGCCTCCCAAGTGCTAGGATTAAAGCTATGCGCCACCACACCCGGCAGGAGTATCTACTTTAAAAGGCTATGAGCTTGCCCTGGTACAGTAAAAGAAAGCAAATAAAATATGAACATTTTTCACTGTTGTAGATAGGAAATATCAAAGTAATAATTTTTACTTGTTTATAAAGATCTGTTTTACCAAGGAGGAGATGGGAGTATTCGTCAGACCACACAGGAAGTTTATCTAACAACTTGCTGGACTCACCCCTTCAAAAATGTATCTGGAAAACAAGTTGAAACATTTCAGAAAGTAATTTTCTGTGCCTTTTTCTATATCTATATCAAATAATCAAGTGTTATTATCTTCCAGCCATGGTTTTAATTCAATATGATACCACTAAGGAACTTTAGATAAAATAAAGATAGGAAGTCACTGCCAGTTGAGCCTATGAAGGTAAACATACCTAAAATTTACTGAGTGCTTAACTCTTGGTCATGCTCCTTGTTAAGCACTTACCTATATGATTTCTTTAATCTTCACAGAAGCCTAATGAAGAAAATACTATTTGCATGGGAATTTTGCAATTAGAGAAAATGAAGCCAAGATCCCAGTATGACAAGTAACAAAGGTAGAATTCAAACATAGTTCATGGAATTCCTCTGTTACCACTGCTAGGCTACAGCACCTACCATGTACAGGATGTCTACTATGTACCAGGCCCTTGCCCAAAGCATCTCACACAAATGAAGACTCCCCACTCTCCTGGGAGAAAGGGAAGTACTAGAACTTTATGTGACTACTGTTATAGAGTTGCCTCTTAGACAGTATTAGTAAACGGCAGATCAGCATTTATCTGCATCAAGTTTTCAAACAGCCATGTTTAATGACAAAAAGACTTAGAACACAGCTAGTAAGACTCTATTTGAACAGGGACAGAAGGGAACCTCATCATCTAATCAGCCTGTTGAAGGATGGCTACTGTTGTGCCCATTCCTCAGCTTATGAATGGCAAAGATTTGATTCTGTTATAATTTGAATATGAAATGTCCCCCAGAAAGTCATGTGTTGAACACTTGATCTTCATGTGGTTGTGCTTTTGAGGAGTTTTTGAAACATTAGGAGGTGATTGCTAACCAGAATAAGGAAGTCACCAATGCTATGCCTTTGAAGGTCATGCCTGGTCTGATGTCACTTCCTCATCTTCTGCTTCCTGTCTTCATGAGGTGAAGAAGCACCTAAGCCACGTCCACCATGATATTCTGCCCAAGTATGAGGCCCAAGCAAACGTGAACCAAAATCAGTCTTTCCTTGTGTAGGTTATTTATGTAAGGAATGATCACAGTGACAAAAAAAAAGGAATAAACAAAGACAGCATCGCCATTTTAAATGTTTTAATGGGAAAACAGTGTCAACTCAGTCTTTCCTTGTGTAGGTTATTTATGTAAGGAATGATCACAGTGACAAAAAAAAGGAATAAACAAAGACAGCATCACCATTTTAAATGTTTTAATGGGAAAACAGTGTCAACTTTTCTAAGGGTTCGAAAACACCAACAGTAATGATAGATTGAGAAATGACTAGAATGGAGCATTCAAAATAAAAAAAAAAAAAAAAAAAAAAAGTATAAGCACCAAAAGCAAGGCCTGACTCAATTCTCTGAGTCCAGTAGGGTTGGCCCTGGCATTCAGAAAATCTCTATGGCAGCCTTAATCCAAGAGGATGTTCTAATGTGGTATTTATGACCCTGCTACATGAACGAACCCACAGACAGAAGAGAGTGGACTCCACAAAAAGAAATGCAGTACCCAATTTGGCCCAACTCAGAGATAACAATAGAAAGGAGGGATGTGTGGGGAGTGTTGTTTTCTATTTCCACATGAAACTTCATAAAGATAATCAGTGGCCTTGATTTGCTGAGCAAGAACATGCATAGGCAGTGCTTCTTCTTGTGAATTTGGTACTAAAATCAAGGTCAGCCAACCGCTGCTCACCTTCAGGTTCTTCTAAATGTCAACTATGGGAAACAAAATTGTCACAGGGAAAGCACAATGGTGAGCAGGACAGCGAAGCCTGCCTTCAGTAGATTGTGATGATACTCTTCTTCCTACAACGCACGCATGCAAACAAACACAAAAGGACATTCTGTTCTAATACTCAATACAATTTCTGCCAATGACGGGCATGGCGACAAGATTAAAATAGAACACAATCCATTCAGCATTTATTCAGAAAAGTGATATCTCCAATATGCTACCAGTGGGTATTACATAGTCTTTAATAATCCATAACCTTAAGTCCTTACATTTTTAAGCTAGAAATTGTCTTCCCTTAATTTAATAATCGACTGCATTTATTATCTGGCAGAAAGCAATGCAAAGTGGCTCATCTCTTCTCAAGAGAAGATGGGGGCAAAGAAAATAAGAAGAGTGACAGGCTAATATGACGTTGGCATCCACAGTTTGATATGTAATTGCTTTAATAACTATAGACTGTTCAGAAGTTTATTAGAAAGATGAGTTCATTCCATGTTCCTTGTTTCTCGTCACTTCTGCCAGTCATATGCATTTATTCCCGATGTCTTCTCTATCAACAGTCCTCCCACCCCCCTGGAAAACGAGAGACATGATAGGACAGCAGTTTTGCCATGTACGTCAAAGACAGGATTTTCTTGCAGTCAGTGCCTTTGATATCTAAGCTACCAACTCATGGGAATTTAACTGCCGCCAACGATCATTAAATTTTACAAACAGCTGTGTTCTAGGCCTTCAGCATGCATCAACATCTCAGAAATAATATTGCCTATATAAGGATAAATTTAACAAAAAAGCCAAATCATAGCATATTCAGCTAAGGAAAATGAAATAGGAACCCACAGAGTTTTTGCAGAAGATAAGTCATGAATAAAACATCCACATAGTATGCTGTTCAGAGAGAATCAATCATAATAAAGCTTTCTATGACATAGGATAATATGCATGTATTTAAACTTTTCTTCTTGACAAATGACTCAACACCATAGAATCCTTTCATATTCATTGAAAAGTTACTGCCAACACCACTGCTGACAGCTCCCACTGCCACTGCCTGTGTGGCAGGGACAGTAAACGGGACTGTCCTTCGAATGCTCCAAGTAGTGTTACACACACACACACACACACACACACACACACTCACAAAGAAAATTTGCAAAGTCTACAGAAATGGCCATCACTCTGGGGGAAATGATGTTTCTATACACAAGTCTGAAGTCCATTCACCAAACTGCACATAAAGATCGATCTTGGCCTGGCATGGTGACGCACACCTTTAATCCTAGCACTCAGGAGGCAGAGGCAGGTGGATCTTTGTATGTTCAAGACCAGCTGGTCTACATAGTGAGTTCCAGGTCAGCTGGGACTATAGGGAGACCGTGTCTCGAAAATACAAAAAAAAAAAAAAAAAAAAAAAAAAAAATCGATCTTGAAGACTTCCAATAATAAGACTATTAATTTATTTTCACAGAAAGCTACTTGATCCATCATTATTTACTTTCTCCTTACACCCAAATAGGAATTTAACTTAATGTACAATAAAAATATATCAAATTAGAGCTGATAAAACAGCAGTTGGACAGAGTAGTTATAAGCCCAGACTACAGTCTGAAACAACCCCAGCTGAATACTTCCAATGTTATTTTTATTTTAAAAGACTGCATCCTCTTGTGATGCCAGATTGAATTAGCTGCAAATGGTTTCCCTTAAGAATTATGCAAAAATTTAATTTATTTGATATTGTATATCTAATTGCTGAAGATTCTGACAGAGGGGATTATTTCACTTTCTTTTTGAGAGTAATTAGCTGCTGGCTTCACCTGCTTTGCTAACAACATGGAGGAAGATGTTTATCTTTCAATTAACTTTGACAGAGGGCATGCATGTGTAGCTCATCTAAAAACTGTGCTGCATTGTCTGGTGCTATGAGCAGCAAAGATGCGGGCAGACAGTACCTCCGCCTGCTACTGAGGTTTGCAATTTATTAAAAGCTTCCACTATGATTCAGAGAGTGATCTTATGTGAAGTATGACATCTGTTACCCTGGCTGAATTTTGCTGGATCCTACAACAGTGTCTATTTACAGATTGAAAGATTGATAGAGGTAGATTGACCAATGCTATGGACATCCTTCAAGGCTCCAAGGCATCATTACAATAAACCACAACCTCCTGATCCTCACTGGAGATAGATTAGAAGGCCATGAAAGCAACACAGTGAAAACCAAACATTTGATAAGAGCACCTAGTAAAAAAGATAGCTACTTGACTAGAGGAAACCAAACACTACCACCTTCCTTGATAGTAGGTTACATTTTTCATCCTCAATGAAGGAACTCTAGCTAAGAAACAGCATCGTAGGCTGAATTAGTTATTTTTCCTGCCGGATAATAAACTATCCTAAAAAAAGCAATTTAACAGAAAAGGGATTTATCTTGGCTCACAATTCCAAGATACAGTGTACCACAGTGGGGAAGTCACAGTGTCAGGAGCTTGAGGTGCCTGGTCACATGTGTCACTGTCAGGAAGCAGAAAGTGACAAGTACTTGTTCTTAGCTCACTTTCTCCTGTTTATTCAGGCTGTGAGCTCACCCAAGAAATGGTGGCTCCCGTGGTTAAGGCCAGTCTTCAACTTCCAGCAACCTAATCCAGACAGTCCTTCAGGGGCTTTCCTAGAGGCTAACCTAACCCAGGTAATCACTCAGGTGTGCCTGGAGGCTCATCTCCCAAGTAATCCTGAATCCTAGCAAGCTAAATGCCACAGAGGCCATCAGGTAGATCACTGTTTCAGCCTTTCTTACAAAACCTGGGTTGCTTCTTTTTGATGTCCATGTAACATCTCTACATTAAGCTTTTACTAAAGAGAAGTACAATGAATGCAAGGATTATTTGTAGGAAATTACTACTGCAGAAGAGTTTTGAATTTTGTGTCAATCCAGACAGGGTGCCTATGGATCTCTCATAGGCTGTCCTCAAGCTCTTCTTTTCAATAGTTTTTTTTTTTTTTTTTTTTTTTTTNTGAGTTTCTTCACAGACTTAGAAAAAAAAAATCCTTAAGTTCATATGGAAAAACAAAAGACCCCAAATAGCTAAAGCAACCCTGAGCGAAAAATGCAATACGGGGGGGGGGGGATCACCTTACCATACTTCAAGCTATAGTCATAAACACAACCTGGTACTGGCACAAAAACAGACCCACTGACCAGTGGAACAAAATTGAAGATCCAAACTTGAGCTCATAGAATTTCAGCCACCTCATATTCGATAAAGGGGCCAAGAAAGCTTATTGGAGGAAAGATAGCATCTTCAGCAAATGATGCTGGCAAAACTGGATCACCATATGTAGAAGAACAAAATTAAACCCCTACCTCTCACCCTGTACAAAAACCAACTACAAATGGATCAAAGACCTCAATGTGAAACCCAAAACTCTAAAGGTGATAGAAGAAAAAGTTGGTAGCAATCTACAAGACATAAGAGTAGGAAAAGACTGTCTAAATTAAACAGCAGCTGAGCAGGAAATATGGTCAACAGCTGACAAGTGGGACCTCTTCAAACTCAAAAGCTTCCGTACAGCAAAAAAAACAATCAAGGAAGTGAAGAGAAAACCCATAGAGTGGGAGGAAATCTTTGCCAGTGATACATCTAACAGAACATTAACATCAAGAATATATAAGCTACTGAAAAAACAAGTAAGAAAACAAATGACTCACTCAAAAGATGGAATAAAGAGCTGAACAGAACAAAGACACCAAATGCTGGAGAGGTTGTGGGGAAAGGGGAACACTCGTCCACTGCTGGTGGGAACGTAAACTCATACAACCACTGTGGTAAGCAGTGTGGAGAACCCTTAAAAGACTCAAAATGAGCCTACTACCCAACCAGCCATACCACTCCCAGGTATATACCCATAAGACTTATCTTACTGCAAAGATACATGCACATCTATGTTTATTGCAGCTCTTTTCACAATAGTGAAGAGTTAGAACCAACCCAAATGCCCCTCAACTGACAAGTAGATAACAAAAATGTGGTACATCTACACAATGGAGTTCTATGCAGTGGTAAAGAAAGATAACATCATGAGCTTTGCAGGTAAATGGATGGAACTCGAAGCCATTGTGCTACGTGAAGTAACACAGTCCCAAAAAAGCAAATGGGTAAATGGGTAATGGTTTCCCTCACTGTGGATGCTAGTACCAAATCCTCCAACTGAAAGAAAAGCTGAGCAATGTTATTGTTATATTTCTTTCTATCTGAAAGCAACTGTGATGTTATAATGTGGATATCTTAATGAGCCCTAGAATTAACTTACCACTTACTTTCAGACATGGTAATTAATGTATATGGGCGGAAGGTATATAATCATATTTTAGAGTAATATAGAATTAAAAGGAAAAAATGTGAATCCCTAAACATAAAAAAGTGACTTCTGAATGTTAAGCCTTTTTCAGATGGGTCACTGGTGAAGAGTTCTACTCTAAACTTGTTTTGGAATTAACCTAGAGTTTATTTTCAGAGTCTGTAATTTTGGTATATGTATGGAATACATATATATATATATATGTATTATACATATATATGTTACATACATATATATGTATTATAATACATATATATGTATTATATATATAATACATATATACATATATGTATTATATATATAATACATATATGTATATATATATATATATGCATGTTTTGGAGTAATACAAAATTAAAGGGAACAACAACGATGAAAAAGGACTTGTTTTAAGAACTGACCAAAACTGTAAACTTCTGTATCAAAAAAGTTAAAAAAGACTGAGAAAAAGATACAAGACTTAACATGTATGGCAGAATGCATGAACTCTGGTGAGGGGGGCATGGATGGGGAACAGGTCTAAATTTGATTAAGAAATGTATGAAATGTACAAAAGCTCAATAAAAATTAAGAAAAAAAGAATGAATTTTATGAATGTCTACACTAGACAGTAATTTCCAAGCAGGCAAGGACAAGACTGATTTGCCCTGAATATCCTATCTCTTGCTTAGGAATATGTGTGCTGTTTAGTAGTGTGCCAAGGAGTGTTTGGTTGACTAGTCTCAAAGATTGTCAGGATAAAAATCTCTTGTCTGGAGTTACAGATCAATAAGTACAAATTATAGAAGAGCAGATTTGGGTTCAAGGTAAGAAAGACTTGCCGAAAAGTTTCAACAGCTCTATACCAAAGATGTGATATCATTTTGTTAATTTTAAGTAAAAAT